>WEIT01016947.1:331336-361386 GCA_013389985.1 Dryoscopus gambensis
AAAAAAAAAAAAAAGGCAGCCAACTTATAAAACATTTAAATAGCTCAAGTCGGCTCCTACTGCGGGTTGGGGTTTTTTGGCTGCTGGAAGCAGGCGCTGGTTATTACAGGAGCCTGGGATAAAGGTGTATCTATTTTCCAAGGATTGTGAATCAAATAATGGGTCGAACTAATACACCCTTTGCACTTGCAAAGACACCAGGAGAGAAGTTCTTATTTGTAATGGCTGGAAGCACAGTTTGTACAACTCAAGTGTGAGTATGGGGTGAGATTTCTTAAAGCAGCACAGCCCTGTGTGCATTTTATAGATCTGTCATGAGCTGTTCCACTCGTTGAGCTGCTCTGGAATAGCTTGGCATGGAGGAGTTGAATTTAAATACCAAACTCTCTTGGCATGAGGCTGCTGCAGGCAGGCTCTGCTGTGATGGTGATGGACATCCTGGAGCATGTGAGATTTGAGGTTGGGATGTCTCATTCGTTGCTCCCCTGATGAGTTGTCATGGGGGGCTTTACTCATCCCTGGTGTTCAGACTCACTGTGGGTCCACTGAGGTCCTTGCTGCTGTCCAAGAGCAGTTTGATGCTCCCAGCAAGAGGATCCAAGGTGACTTGGCACCAGGACACAAGGAGTGGGATGCAAGATGTCTCTTACAGGTGCTAGTGACCTTCATGAGTCCACACTGCCAAAGGGATGTGCAGAGACAATGTCCTTCACAGGTGGTGTCCTAACTGGACACCTCCAGTGCAGGAGGATGTGTGTGAGAGGGTGCAAGGACCAGCTCCCCTTTGCCAAAATCCTCACTGCTCAGCACTCCTTAACTGCCCTGGGCCATCCCCTCTCCAACCTGTGGCGTTCCGATAAAATAACTACAAGAAAGAAAAGTCAGGAAGTGGTGGCAGTCCCTGGCTGGGTGTGAGGGAAGTGGCATTCCGTGCATGTGGTGGGAGGTGAGGGTGCTGCCTGCTCACCCCCATCCCAGAAATCACGTGTCTGTGGGAATGCTGAAGCTGTGGGATGCTGAAGTCCCGTTTGACACGAAGGGCAGCAGCTGGTTATAACCAGACTGGTTTGGTTTTATTTTATGGTGGCCCTGTCTCTGTGCTTGGTCTCTCTTCCCTTCGCTCCTTGTGGCCATGGAACTCAACCAGGAGAGATGAGCCAAGCCGTGCTCTCCTTCCTCCTCCTCCTGCTGCGGGCAGGGCTTAAGTGGCTATTGAGCTCCAGGTCCTTGAGGAAGAATAAAATCTGGTTTGCTATTCCCTGTAGTACCTGAGCTGGCTCTTCAGCGCTGAGAGCAAGAGAAACCGCCTTTTGTCATGGAGTGTTTGTGGCTAAGAGGCAGGCAAACCCAGAGGGATTGCGTTTTTGGGCATAATTATTGTTACTTAAGCCCTAAACTCGTGTTTGGATTTTAATTTTTAAACAGTTCTTCTATTTCAGCACCGATGCACGTGCACACTTAAAATTTATCAGTGGGAAGCTTGGTTGTTGAGTCTTCTATGTCCCTTTCTGTTTAGCTTGCATCAAAAAAAATAGTTTGGTTTTTTTTAAATTGATTGATTAACAAGAAAAACCTCTTAAATTCAAAATGTTAACTCTTTAGTGCACTGCCTTGAAATGAAAATACATTTCAAAGGATGTATCTTTGCTACTGCAAAGTCACAGAATTGCAGAGGCAGAAGTTACTGGTGATATACCTGGAGTCTGTGGAACTGAACAGGGAACCACCGGCATCAGGGTCATCATCTGCAGGTGCAGGGAGAGACTGAAATAAAAAAGAAAAAATTCCATTAATTAGTTAATTAGTGGGGATTTTAAAAATCAGGAGAATTTTTTCTTATTCCACTTAAAAAAAAAAAAAGATACAAGGCTAAGATCTGCTGCCTGTAAAGTTTTGGAGGGAAGAGAAGGTAGAAATAATCAGCTTATTTCACTAGGTACAGATAGGTGTTGCCAGTGTTAAATACATCAGCTTCAAATATAAACCATTCCAATTATCTTACTTTTCTTAATGAGTCCAATGCATTGAAGATTGCATTTAACAAAAACATTTTAATTAAATTCCAATTCCCATCCATGTATAGCTTTATGCTGATCATTTAATACGTTTTGGGGAATTATTAAATATAAAATGTCTGCCATTATTTTCAAAATAAAAAGTAAAAACACTGGTGGAGTTTTTTTGCTAAATGCATATGACTTGTACCCTTGGCTAAAGGAAAGTTTTATGGAACTTAGAGAAAAGGCTAAATTTTAAATTTAGTAAACTTGCATGTTTGAGTGATTTCCGGCAAATGAGAAGCTAAAAACTATAATTGCAAAAAACCCCAGGTTAAAATATTTAATTTCAGTTTTCCCAAATGTTCCTCCAAACTCTTAATAAAACCTGCAGGTAAAATAGTTCTGATTAAGGCAAATTCCTACTGGCTGCATCTTTGCAGCTGAGGCCCAGCCACACATTCTTTCACTTGCATGCTTGAAAAGGAAAATAAAATAATAATTTTTTTTTTTTAGTCTTTTCCTTTCATGTTTAGGGATGCCAAGGGAAAAATTCTTTTTCACGAAGAACTGTGTGACCTCTCCTTTGCTGACTCTTTCTGTCCCTTCTGAGTGCGTTTTCAGATGATGGTCATGAAGACCTTCCCACTTTTGCCGTGGCTTCAACTCTTTTCCTCTGCCACGAGCTGACTCCTGTGTGCTGGGACTGTTCTTTCTCATACTGGGCCCAAAGACTGGGGAAACACGCTGGGTTTGGAGGAGCAGCTGTCTACCCTCCCTTCTCACCAGAATCATTGGGATAAAGCCCTCCTAGATGTTGCTTTTCCATGAGGCCAGTCGAGGATTCAGCTCTTGGGTGTCTTTGCTGTGTTTTGTAGAACCTGAACTCTACTTGAAAAATGTGTTCAAAGACAGAAGCATGAGTAGAAGTTGAGTGAGGATAAATCTTTGCCGCTCTCTGCTCTGCAGTCCTGATGTGCTGTCAAAAGGAAAGACATTGTTAAGCAACTAGAAGGTATTTCCAGGAAAAAACCCCAAATGTTTCCTTCTCCCAACCATGGCACACCTGGGAAGCCTCCAGCCAGTGTGGATGGCAGAGTGTGGGTCTCCAGGGTGGGTGGCTGAGCCCAAAGGAACTGTGCTTCATTCTTGTCCAGCAAGGCTTCACTGCAGGAAATATTTGCATTGTCAGTGCCAGGCCTGGTGTTTGCTTTGGTGAGGGAAGTGGCTGCGTGCCACGAAAAACTTCTTAACTTCCACACAACCAGTGGCCTCTTGATCTTGTTCCCTCTGTCTCCACATTGGCCACTGGGTTGCTGAGCTCTTGCTGGAGTTATGGGAGGTCACCTTTTACCTCTTGCATTAACCTTCTTCCACAAAATACTCTGTCTTAAGCACAAGAATTCTCTCTGTGCCTGTAATTAAAGCAGCCATTATCTTCTGGCTCCCTAATGCCCTCCTTCCTTAAGTAACATGTCACCAACATCTTCAGCTGTAGATCGCACTGCCCTCCTTTGCAAATTTTTTCATGCTTTTTAAAGAATCACAGAATCCCAGGATCGTTTGGGCTGGAATGGACCTTAAAGGTTATCCCATTCCACCCCCCTGCCATGGACAGGGACACCTTTCCACTAGACCAGGCTGCTCCAATTCCCATCCAACCTGGCATGGAACACTTCCAGGGACGGGGAAAAAAACTCTTGGCTTTAAGCTTCTTGACCTCAGTTTCAAAGCTCTGCCCCATCCCTTTGCTTTTTCAATTTTTTCCCATCTCTATTTTACTCTTGTTTTTGTGCCTTTTCTGGAGAGTTCTTTCATCTCACTCTGCCTTGCATCACTGAACACCCACCAGTGTCTTTTCTACCTTGACGTTGGTCTTTGGTCCAAAGTGGTGTAGGTGGCTGAGCTGTCCATGCCTGAGGTTTTTTGGCACCTCCTTGGACAATGTGTGCGTTTGAGGTTGATGCCTTAGGATTTAGCTTTTATATTTTTCAGATCCTGTACTGCTTTAGTGTGTAACTCTAAAACTCCATGGCTTGTTAGCTACTGTTCTCTCATTCTGGTTAGGCATAACAAATCTTCTCTACGCCTGAGACTCAAGGACACCTTGTTGTCCCAGGCCCCAAAATATGTAAAGTAAGACTGTAAAAAGGGGGGACAAACTTGGGGTAATGACATCGTAACCTGAAATTATAATTGGAGAATTAACCCTGATATGCAAATGGACCAAACTTATAGAAGTGTGAAAAACCCGTGACCCATCGTCCATTTTGGGTGTCGCCCTAGGGCTCTGTCTGCCCGTAAGTGTACCTTATTGAAGGCCCTTCAAAAAACACCCGCTTTTATTCTCTAATTTTGTCTAGCCTCTGTTTTCAGGTAGCCCCATCAAGGCATCAAGGTCATCTCGGCTTTGAGGCAGGAGAGATGTGGCACGTTGTCACTCTGTGCTGGAGAATTCCAAAAGGCTGCCGGGTGGCAGAGGCAGAGGAGCATGGAGACCCTCATGTTGATCAAAACGAGCTGTATAACCATGTTACCCCAGCTGCAGGCAGGATTGATTTAATTTGCCCCAAAATCATGCTGACAATTGCATGGAATTCATTTCTATTTGTCCTGCTGGTGCTGCCTTGCACTGTGGATTGTTGAATTCCTTCTGCCAGGTGCTCTTCATCCTCCTCTGGAGATACCTGCTCTGATTGCTTCCACTTCTGAGAGTTTTCCTCTGAATCAGCAAACTCACAAATCCTTCATTTCCCTTGCTGGTAATAGAACCTGCATAAAAACTGTTTGTCTCCAGCTTGCACTTCCCAAAGCTGTTTTCCTCATGTTCTTCAAGAATACAACACGTCCCCATTTGGTTTCTTGACATCTGCTGTACTTAGAGGAGCTTAGTGCTCCGTGCATGCAGTGAGCTGTCCCAAAGTGGGCTCAGCAGCCTGGCTTTCCCATGAGTTTCCTGGGAAAGTTGTTCAGCCTGGAGAAGATTCCAAGGAGACCTTAGAGCCCCTTCCAAAACCTAAAAGGGCTCCAGGAGAGATGAAGAGAGACTTGGACAAGGGCTTGGAGTGACAAGACAAGGGGGAATGGCTTCGCACTGCCAGAGGGCAGGGTTAGATGTGATATTGGTGTTGGGAAGGAATTGTTCGCTGTGAGGGCGATGAGGCCCTGGCACAGGGTGCCCAGAGAAGCTGTGGCTGCCCCATCCCTGGAAGTGTTCCAGGCCAGGCTGGACAGGGCTTGGAACACCCTGGTCTAGAGGAAGGCGTCCCTGCCCACGGTAAGAGTTGGAACTGGATGGTCTTGAAGTTCCCTTCCAACCTAAGCCATTTCTATAATTCTGTGGACAAACAGGTCTGTGGGCTGTGCTCAATTTGGGATCCTGACCCTGCACTGCTCGGTGAGCAGAGGTGTCCTCTGTCCCACATAGCTGGGATGAGTCTTTAAGCTTTGGGTTGAGTGGCTTTTGCTTAAGCCTTATTTCATAAAACTCAACTCTCACGTTTGAGACTTTTTATCAAGAGAATGGGATTTCTTTCATCTCACTTGAACTCCCATGATACGCTTGAGTCTTTCCCGGGAAAGACAAGGAGAATTGGTGAATGATTTGGGACTCTTGCCTAAAATGCTGCTTTTAAGAAGGAGATTTTTGGAAAAGTTGTTTCACCTTTTTTTAACCTTATTTCCCAGCAATAATTTCAAAGGGGTTTATGAAGTTGTTTCTTTATACCTAAAAGTTTGAACTGTTTAAATGGTTTAGTCAAAACATCGGAACATTATGAAGTGGATTTGTGTATTGGAGATCTGTTGGTTTTTAATTACACATAGTTCTGCTGCCCTTTCCTGGCATATTTCTTTAGGTTTTTTCCTAATTCCATTGATTTTTTGAGACTTCTTCCCACAGTCTTGATGTTGAACTCTCTGTGTCACCCTGAGCTTGGCCTGGAACGTCTCAGAGTTGTTGCCTTTTTTCCCAATGTTAACTCCACCCTTCCTACCCTTTGGCTACATCCAGCAGGTGCAGATGTCAAAATACTTCACAAAGGAGATAAAAATCAGTCATATATTCCAGATAGCTTCAGATACTCTGGCAAACCAAGGAGAGGAGCCCTTGGCAGGAGTGCTCTATCAGGAGCTTCCTCATCTCACATGGAAATCACACGTGTAGCTCAATGAAGAAGTTGTGTAGCTTATAATTTTCGGCTTAACCCCACTGGAATTGTCAGGACTGAATGGAATTGTGCCTGTCTGTGGTACCAGTATGTGGCAGAGACTAGCTGAGTCTTACAGTGGAATGGTGAATTTCTGGAGAGGAGCTTTGACCACAGCCACAGCTATTTGTGTCTTTGGATAAGGCTTTAATTGAGTGTGCTGTGGTGCCCTACACGGCGTCTTTTCAGGGTGACTTCCTAAAGGGGAGAGCTTCCAGACAGGCAGAGCCAGAGCTGCTCCCAGTGAGACTGGGTGGGAAGAGCCACTGTGGTGGAATGGGTTTCCTGGGCTGAGTTCCACCTCGTGGGCTCCCTGTGCTGGCTGCAGCATCCGGCTGAGTTGGGCAGGCAGCTCTGTGGGGAATGTGTGCCATAATCCCATCTGGGAGTCACAGAGATGACTGGCTTTGGGCTCACAGCCATCCCAGCAGTGGGTGCTTCACCCTCTCCCTCCCTCTTGCTGGAGCTGGCACCCATTCCCCACACTCCTGACCGTGGTGGGCACCTCTCCGTGCTGGGACTGTGGGTGCTGCAATCCCCACCCACCCCCAGGACACCAAACACCCCCCGGGAAAGCCCTGCCAGTGCTGTCCATCCTGAATAGCTCTAATCCACTCTTAATTCAGCTCCTTGATGAATTGAAGGCTGCACCCTTGCTGGCATCTCCTCCAGAGTATCCCGTTAGAGCCGTGACTCCCTGGCTCCGTGCACCATGACCCGCTGGGCCGTCACTCATCAGGATTTCTGAACCAAATTCAATCCTGGAAGTTTTCATGGCGAGAAGAAGCGGATTCTTTGGTGTTGGGTGGCTGGCAAACAGGCTCTGCTCTTCCCAATCCTTTGCAGAGAAATTATTAGGGAGATCATAACCATATAACATTTTGGCAGGGTGCTGGGTGGCACTCATTGCTGCTGCTACAGTATGTTAAAAAAAAAAAATTAAAAAAAGAAGGACAATAAAGTAGGATTTTTTTTTTGTTGGAAAAGAAGATTTCATGTTATCTGTGTTTGCAGGCTTTCTGGCTCATATGCTGGAGGAATCCTTGCTGCGGGGGTGTTTTCATTTTCTCGTCTAACATGGCAGTGGTCCATCACGGCGGAGGTTTTCAGCTTAAACAATCTGTTTGTGGGGCTGCTCATGGCTCTCACTGCTCATTTTGAGGAGGCATCCACTGCAAAAGAGAGATCAAAGGTAAAACATCTCAAGCAAAGTGAATAGTTCTTTATGTTTTTCTTAATTGGTTATCACCTGTCTGTTTAATCTCCTGTTCATTTACTGCTGATTTAGTTGTGTTTAAATAAAAAGGCCAGATTTTGGGACTTGGTTCGGCACCTGTGCTGGGTGGGGTCCATCCCTGACCTACCTGGATGTTCAGAAGTGACAAACATTGAAAAAAACCTGCCCACTTTACTTTAGGATTGAGTTGGCACCTGTTGGATGGGTTTGGGGTGGGTTTATTTAATACCCACAGGGTAGAAGCAGGAAAAGCAAAATGATTTTCATCTAAATACTTCAGTTCATTCTGCATCAAAGACATAAACTAGGCTGTGGGTGTTCAGGGTTTTGTTTTAAGAACTGGTGTTTTTCATTGGGATAAATAGATTTATTTTACAGAAAACTTCATCTAATCAGAAACCCAGTTTTCTACTCAAAAAACAGGAACGAGCAAATTTTCAATCAGTTTTTCTTTTGAAATTAAATGTGCCCCTAAAATAATGGCATTGTTAAACACAGAGACTTTAAATTTCATGCTGTATTTGCTACTTTATAAACAGACTAGGCAGCCAAATGATATTTTTGCTCAGCAGTCTTGTTCTTTCTACTTTTGTTTGCCCGAACATCTGATCTCTTTTCCTCTGACAGACTTGCCTGCTGTGACTCCTGTAAACTGTGTGAATAAAGGGATTTTTGTCGAGCTAGGCTAGAATTTCAGGAGTCTGCAGTGGTAGTTTACTCAGCTTCGTGAGTTCTCAAATAACATGTTTTATCAATGGCTACAGAGACCTTGTTTCACCACTGGGTTTTTATCTTTCTTAAAATTTCCTACTGAGCAGTGTCCCAAGATCCCCACAACCTCAACTCCACAGACATGGAGCTGGGCATTTTCCAACCTTCTCCCATGTTTCACATGCCCGGTTTCCAATGGGATTTTCAAAATTAGATTTTCAGAAGCAGTTAAGGAGCTTGTTCCAATGGTTTTTGGAGTGTCTGGCATCCCACGCCTGGAAGAAGCCAGGCTGCCAACAGGAAGCTTGCAGTGCTTTTCATAAATCAGATGGTCATGCAAACATCGTATTGGAGCTCATCAATGTACTGAAAAAATTACTGAGGTTGTTCTGAGCCCGGCCAGGCAGCTCTGAAACCCTCAAAGGTTTTTCTGAACCTATGGGAAGGTGTTCCCATGGCAAGGCAGTGTCCGGCATGGAATGCTGAGCAGTTAATTAAAAATTACAAGGTGATCCCATCACTACACCAAGGCGAGTGTTTTCATCTCACACACCACCCTCACCAGTGGATGAAACAAGCAGGGGAGGTTTAGGCTGGCTATCAGGAAAAGGTTCTTCCTCCAGAGGGTGGTTGGGTGCTGGAATAGGCTGGAGGTTTTAGAGTAATGAGGGGTATCACCTTTAATTCCCTTGGCTTAGGAAGTTTGTGCGACCCTGACTTTAGCCCTGTGCACCTTATGAAGAGGAAAAAATAATTCCTGTTATAAAAAACTAGATCTCTGCAGATAATGGCTTTATTTTAGGGCATTTCTGAGAAATCATTCAGATTGAACGCTGGGCAGCCTCCCATTTGGAGCTGGGGTTCAGGAACGGGACTCATGCTGCATGGGATCTCTGTATGCGTGGAGGTGTGGCTCTTCACCTGAACACTTCTTAAAGAGTGTTTTCTGTTAAACAGCTGAAATCTCCCTGTAGCTAATGTAAAAACTACCCTGTGTTCTGTGTTACAACTGCCCAGTGCTCACTGGTGCATTTGCCTTTCTCCTGTAAGGATGCTGAATCTTTTTGATCTCTAGATGTTTTCGCAAACTTGTAAATAGTAATTGTGAATTTTTATTTATTTTTTTCCACCTCTCAGATCTCTAAGTTGGGAGCTTTTTGCTGTGGGCTCAGTCTGTGCAATCAGCACACAATAGTGCTTTATGTTGCTTGTGTTGTGCCCTGGGTTCTCTCACGGCTTTTCACAAGGAGGGTACGTATTTACTGATCCACATCTCTGTTTTTCTAAGTCTGTGATTAATTCTTCTCCCCCAGCACTTGTGCCACTTCTCAGCTGATGTCCATGATAGTCGTAACCCACTGAAGTTACAGTCTGACACCACAGCCATTGATCTCAAGGGGCCTGATTTAAAGAGGGTCTCCAAGGAGGATTTTGACAAGGGCATGGAGTGACAGGACAAGGGGGAATGGCTTTAAACTGATAGAGGGCAGGATTAGATTTAGGTATTAGGAAGAAATTCTTCCCTGTGAGGGTGGGGAGGCCGTGGCACAGAGAAGCTGTGGCTGTCCCATCCCTGGAAGTGTCCAAGGCCAAGCTGGATGGAGCTTGGTGCAACCTGGTCTAGTGGAGGGTGTCCCTGCCCATGGCAGGGGGTGGAGCAAGATGATCTCCAAGTTCCCTTCCAGCCCAAACCTATGATTCTGTGATCACAGTTTAGGGCCTTTGCTCATGCCAGTGATCTGCGACCCCCTTGTGTCCTCTGGCACAGGAGTGCTCTGCCCCAGCTGCTTGCAAAAACCCTGTGAGCTAAAATAATATTTGGAGCTAAAAACTCAGGCTTCCCCATGCCATCAGCTCCCCTGCAGATGAGTTTCTGTGTGCAGGCTCCCTGGTGGTAACCAGCAAAAGCCACGTCCACTCATGGCAGGGCATGTTCTGCCTGCAAGCCTCTGATCCCTTCAAACATATCCCCTTCTCAAGATATCCCTCCTTTCACACCCCTTTATTAAACTGAACGGTTGGGTATGAAGGCAAAGACACATTTTTGCATGCCTGACATGGGGGGTTGATACATATCCATCTGGATGAGGCTCCTGAGTGCCATTTGGAGGCCCTGCCATGCTCCTTTCTGCTGTTGCTGGTCTTCTGTGGGTCAGTGCCTCAGGCTGGGTGCAGAGGTGGTGCAGGAATTCTACTTTGCCCAGAAAACAGCAGCAATCTCAGTGATGATTTTGCAGGTGGCTCTGGGAAGCCTCCATCACTCTCTTCTCTCTCTTTTGTCCCTGTGAAGGTGACACTTGGCCAGGTTGCTGCCAGGCCAGTCCTGCCTGTATTTTTGCACCCTTTTCCAGATAAATCCTGTGTGGTTCTCAGCAGTGGCACAGGGCATAACTAAGCCTGGGTGAAGCACATGAGCTGCAAGAGACGTGATGCAACTCAGGAAAGCTTGATCCAAAATCTGTTCATCATCCCCAGCAGCCCCCTTCCTGGCCATATATTTCCATGAACACAATCAAGACTCATTTCTGCAATATATTTGTGTTCTTTAAACAGAATTTTACCGTTTTTTAAACGAGGAGGTCCAGAGAGACCTCTGTGATTTCCAGCAAGGGCAGTGCTGTGCCAATATAATAATCCTGGGAAATACTTTCGACAGCCCAGTAGTGCCTGCTGCAGGAAACCACTGAATCAGATTGGTAATTGATGGAAAACTGCCTTTTTAAAGTACAAATGAGCCCCCTTTCTTCTGAAGGAGCTCTGACCACCACCATTATCAAACTCCTTTCTCTGCTCCATAGATCATCACTCCCAGTAACCCCAAATGCTGAGGAAGTGCTTTGATTGACAGGGCAGTGGCTAACGACAAAGCAAGCGTGCAATATTCTAGGGTGGGATTTTCCAAAGCACTTAAAGGAGTTAGGCACAGAAGTCCCTTTGAAAGTCTTGTCTCCCTGACCCCTTAGGCAGTCTCGAAAATCCCACCCCAAAAGTTGGCCTATCCAATTTAGCCAGTGTAATCACGATCAAGGAAATGGCAAAACTGACTCCTGATGGTGGTGATGATGTGTGTAGTTGTACTAGAGCAGCATTTATGTGTTGTTTTTTTTTTTTTTTGCCAGATGGAAAACCAGCCAACTCTTAATCGCTGCAAAGTGGGTTATCTCAGCCTTGCAGTGCTTCAGCCATCTATGCATGTCATGCCATGATTTAAATGTGAAAGATGCAATGAGTATGATACTCATGAGTCCTAGCTAATATTATTTGCTTCACTTAAATTTCACCCTGCCATGCAAAGGAGATCAGTTTGATGCAGTTTCCTAGTAATCCACAAAATCGTAAGGTTTAACATAGCATTTTGTAGGGACTTACTATAAATTGAGAGATCAGCTCTGTGTAAATATATTTGATGTTTTTTCTTTATCTGTTCTTGAAGTTCCAGCGTGATTAAACTAAAATAAACATTGTTATGCAATATGACATATTTTGGTGCAGGAATTGTCCCCAGGCCATTTGCTGAAGTTGGGTTTATGCTTCCTGGCTGGTTTGCTGCCTTATCTCTATCTGCCGGCTTCGTCCTACCTCAATCGAGCCCGCTGGACATGGGGAGACCAGACGACTTTTCGAGGATTTTTGACCCACTTTCTGAGGGAGGAATATGGGACATTCAATCTGGTAAACAAGGGTCATTTCCTAAATTACTTTCTTTCCACTTACGCAACAGCAGAAATGTTCTGTTGGTGACGATTAAGGGCTTGAGGGGAAGGAAATTGAAAATGTCTCATTTTTAAAGCATTTATTTCTGATTTTGACCTCCTGACCTGTCAGGTTTTCTGGGAGTGGGTCACATGGCTGGGAAAGCAAAGAGATAATTCTCTTTTCTTTATGGGGTGAGCCCTATTATTTCCTGGGAGCTGTATGGGTGTAGCTTATGTGTGTAGGAGCCCAAATAGCAAACTGTGCTAGAGGGAGTTGGTGACATCAATTTTATGGTGTTTATAAGATGAATATTATCTTATATTTCAGTTTTTAACTCAGACATTTAAAGAGGTCACAAGCAGTTTTCATTTAAAAGCTATTCTTCTTAACTTACTAATGTTGAATTTGAGTGGTTGGTTTGAGGGTTCTAAATTATTCTTCTTAACTTACTAATGTTGAATTTAAGTGAGTGGTTGGTTTGAAGGTTCTCAGGAGCCTCTGATCTGAGTTACTGAGGTCTCTGCTCTTGCCAAGGGAGGGAAGAATCCGTGGTTGCTTGCAGAGCTTGCTGCCTCCTCCAGCCCTGACTTGGATGTTGGGCTCTGGCTGTCCAAGGAAATCACCAGCCCATCACCCCAATTTCTGTCCTGCTTCAAAGACTTCAGGGCAGAGGGCTGGGAAATCACACCCCTGGGAGGAAAATGATAAAAAGGTGTGGTCTACATGTTCTGTCACTCCTTGGGGTCCTGGAGCCTCATGTCCTCAGAAATTACCCCTCACGTGCAGCCAGTGTGACACAGCATTGCTGTCACTGTGCCATTCCACCCTTCTCAGAGAGCTGTGTGGCTGTAGGATGTGTGTCAAAAGACATGCTAATTCCTGCTGCTGCCACTAAATCTGTCCAAAAACTCCTACAGAGATCAGGTCCACCCTCTGAAGGACTTGTGACACTTCCCCTCTTGTCCTGTTCCCAGCTGTCTCCTGAGAATCAGCCTCCACTGGGCAGAGCAATACCAAGGCATGCAAATCCCTTAACTCCTCTCTCCATCAAATGTGATGAATTCAAGTTGATGTTCAGGAGGCTTAGGGATGGACTGCGTGTAATCCTACACCACAAATCACATTTAGGATGAACTTGTCTGAAGCAGGAGCAATAAATACAGCAAAATCCAAGCGTTTGGTCCCGGTGCCAGCTGGGAGAATGCCAGAGCACTGCTGGATGGACAGACAGCTTTTACATCCCATAGCTCTGTTGTAAGGGCAGGCAGGGTTAAAAAAAACCACCCAGAAAGTATTTTGAAGAGGGTTCCACCTATAAGCCCTAGATGAGAAATGTCATTTCTGCAAAGGATGTGTCTGGGGCCATCAGCTGCCAGCAAGGTGGGGGCTTCAGGGGCTCTGAGCTGGCTCTCCATCCTCTGACACTTATTTTTTTAATCAAATCCTGAATGCAGTGAACTATTTCATTTTTATTGAGATTAGATATTCCTTGCAAGGAACCCGTTTACCTTATCTTTTATCTGGTAGCCACCACTTTTCCAACAAGCAGCAATGAAGGTATTTCCTCGCCTCCACACAGCATCTCTTTTTTTTCCCAGACTTGTGCCATGGATTGCAGGTCTCTGCAATAAAAATTCTCGTGTATCTTATATAAATCTCATAGCTCTGCATTTGTCAGGGCAGAGGAGACAGGGGCACATCTGGTAATCAAGGAGGAATTGAGCTCGTCTTAGGCTGTGGGGAGACGTCCCAGAACATAATTGCACCATGAAGATATAGGACATGGCCTCAAGTTGTGCCTGGAGAGGTTTAGGTTGGCTATTAGGAAAAAAAATTCACAGAAAGAATGGTCAGGCATTGGCACAGGCTGCCCAGGGCGGTGGTGGAGTCCCCATCCCTGGAGGGATTTAAAAGCCCTGTGGCACTTGGGGACGTGGGGCAGTGGTGGGCTGGGCAGTGCTGGGGGAGTGGTTGGACTCTGTCTCAAAGGGCTTTTCCAACCCAAGTGGTTTCATGGTACAGCAGAGATCATGGTTAAACCAGGTGACGTGCTGTAATCACAGGATAATGAATTGTCAGCACCTTGAAAAAATGCTTCTCCAGGGGGTAGATCCTTCAGTGGCATCACATAAAGCAGCAATGTGGGAGAGCATCCTGCAGTGAAGGTTTGAGCAGAGGTTGCTGCCTTTCTTGCAGACAGAAAGTGAGGAGACTTCCCTTGCCCCAGTGACACCCAGTCAGTGTGTGGGTTTCTCATGGGTTTCCTTTGTTTTTATTTCAGGCCAAGTCCGAGACAGGATCCAGTATGAGAGAGATGCTGCTGTGAGTAACACCTTGGCTGTGCCTTTCCGTGGACAGAAACCTGTTGCTGCTGCTGTCCTTTGGGCCAAAGTGGCTCCTGTCCTGCCTCTCCTCATCCCATCAAGAGCTGGGGCCGTGTGTGTCCAGCACAGGGACAGCATTCATGCCCTCTGTCTTCCCCACTGAAGGAAGAACCCCCTCCCCAGTGATTTTTCTTTCAAAATCCTGCCATGTAACCCACCCTTGTCCCCATTTCTGGCAGACTTAATCCCAGCAGAATGGGAATGTGTTCTGTTGTGCTTATTCCCTGTTTCTCCTGACACTTTAATGGAGTGCAGGGGGTGATTTGGGGGTGACACATCCACGCTTTAATTTCTCCACAGTTTCCAGCTGGCACAGATGAAGTCAGAGCTCTCCCTTCCCGTCCTTGCCCTGGCACTCGTGGCCTGTGTAAGCACAGCACTGCCGTAAGTTGGACAATATTTGCTTCAATGTGCATTTTTTGCACATTTCTCTTACTGCCTGCATGGGCAGCTGGCTTTGCCTTCTGCTTGCTGCTGCAGAAATTGCAGCAATTGGCTGTGGTCATCTATTATTAAGAGCAAAATATCCCTTACTCCTGGTTAACCCCGTGGCTTGGTAGGTGGCAAGCTTAAAACTCCTGAAATCCTGATGGTTTTGTGCTTTGAAAACAGAAGTTTTGTAAATGCTGAGGGTAACGAAAGGCTCATCAGCTCCTTGTGTTAAATGCATTTAGGTGTGCCAGGAGTTCAAGCACATATAATTTTTGCTTCATTTTTCATCGTGTCTCAGTAGTGATACATTATTTTTTTTACAGGTCAAAGCAGCAGAAATCAGCTGTGATCTGGCTCTTCACTGCAATGCTCTGCCTTTATTCCCTCTTCTTCGCTTGGAGAGCAAATTTGGATGTTACAAAGCCTCTGTTTCTAGGCGTGGTAAGTTGCACTCCGAAAATTGCTCTGGCATGTTAATTTTTGAGAGGAACATTCAACACCTTAAAACCACCTGACCAGCAGCAGGCAATTGTCTTGAAGCTGCAGAAGGTGCCAAAATACAACTCTAAGGCCAGGTTGGACGGGGCTTGGAACAACCTGGTCTAGTGGAAGGTGTGAAATGGGGGTGGAATGGGATGATCTTTATGGTCCCTTCCAAGCCAACCCCGCTGCTGGGGTTCTCTCTGTCTAGGTGGAGCGGTTCTGGCTGCAGAGCAGTGCTGTGGTGGCCGTGCTGGCAGGGCTGGGGCTGGCCACCCTGGCCAACCTTGGCAGGAGCACTGTGCTGGAGGGCACCCGGCTGCTGCCATGGCTGGAGTGGATTCCTGCTCTTGCCCTCGTTGCTTCTCAGCTTTGGGCAAATTACAGGTGAGAAATTCCCTGGTGCTGCCTCACAGAGGGGGTTGGAGTGCTCCTGGGGTTTTTGTCGTTGTCTGGGAGTGGGAAAGGCACTTTTCACACCCCACCTAAGCTGGCATGGTCACAGCCTGCAGGACTCCCAGGTCTGATCTCCCTCAGAGTCACCAACTCCAGGCTGTAACTCCAGGGGAGGTCTCGTAGGTTGAAGGAAAAAAAAAAACTCTGCAGATATGTAAACTTCTACTAAAAAACCCTTGTAATTCTGTGCTTTATCTCCTAAGGAAGTTTGCAGAATTCATTTGGCCCGAACTTCCCTTGCTTTCCTTCAGGTTACCTTGTGCCCTGAGGTTTTTTCTATTTTTTTCTCCCCATTTTTGAAGAGTTAAATCTGTAGTTTGGGGCTTCCCTATCCCGTAACCACGTGCAGTCACTTGGATAGGAACCAGTGTACTCGTAGGGATGCTCGGGTAGAGGCTGACCAAGGAAGTGTAGACTTCATCCTCAGGAATCCTTTTTTTGGCACACCTTTCCCAAAGGCTTGTCCATAGGTGAGCCAGTCATAGCTCCTGTCCTGGAGTGTCATCTGAGTCCATACCTGGAGTATGGGCATGTAACTGTAATAAAAGGATCCAATCTCAGGTGATGTAAATCTACTTGTGCCTGATACTACAAAAACTTGGCTTTTTCAATCTTGATTGAAACGTTAAAGGATGAGGAGGATTTCAAATGCTCTACAGAACCAACGTTGTACTGGCACTTCCAGCACCAACTAAGAAGTATTTCGATTTAGCCCAAGAAGAAATCAGAATTAAGGTGAAGGTGTGCAGTGGGTGTGTATTTTGGCAGAACTGTCGTGGTTTATGTATCTGGTGCTGCTTTCTGAGGGCCCGGGCTCTAAATGCTTTATTTCTCTATCTCAGTTTCTCTGGAAATGGGGATATTAAGTTGTTGTAGTGATTGAGTTGTTGACACTCTCCACCCCTGGAAGTTCAAGGCCAGGTTGGATGGGGCTTGGAGCAACCTGGGATAGAGGAAGATGTCCCTGCCCATGGCAGGGGCATGGAATGAGATGTTCTTTATAGTCCCTTCCAACCCAAACCATTCTGGGATTCTGTGATGTTTTCAGCCTGACCAGGATGGATTTCCCCCGTGGGTGCCCGTTGCATAAAATTGTTCTGAAGTTCTGCAAAGCCATGCAAATACCTGGGTTTAAGGTTCTGTTTTCCATCTGTTCTCTTCAGCACCTGTGATCAGAGCAACAACTACGTTGTTGATAAGTTTGCAAGGAACGTGCTGTCCTCTATGCCAGCGGGGGCAGTGATCCTGCTAAGAGGAGACTTGCCTGGGAATGCTCTTCGTTACCTTCATTATTGTGAGGAGATGAGGCCAGATATCACCTTAGTGGACCAGGAGGTACTTTCAGAAAGTGCTATTTAGAAAGGCAGATTTAAACATAAGCAGCAAAAGTTTGGTTGTTCCTTGATCTCCTTGAGAGGGTCTCTGTGTTCAACAAAACTCATGATGTGGAAATAAATAAAACTGATTTTTTTTTTTTTAAGAGTTGTGGGTAACCCTGGGATGGAGCGTGGTGTGCACGTTTCTTTCTCACTGAGAAATGGGAAAAGGGAAAAAAACGTTACAGGATGGGCCACCCACACTTCCACTGCCACACCATCCCCTCCCTTGGCTTTGCAACAAGAGTCTGTGACTTGTTGGCAAACCCCAAACCCAGTTCCTTGTGTTTAACCAAACCAAATCCCTGTTGTGAGTCTTACCAGCAGTGGCTGTTTTGTGTTGGAGTGAGGACCATGTGCCTCTGATCAGAAGGCACTGGTGACCCAGTCTGGTGCTGTGATCTGACCATGGTGACCCAGTCTGGTGCTGTGGGCTGACCACGGTGACCCAGTCTGGTGCTGTGATCTGACCATGGTGACCCAGTCTGGTGCTGTGGCCTCGTGTCACTGCTGACTTGGGGGGTGACTTCCCTGAGGAAATGGTCATTACTCCTGCAGAAACCATTTCTTCTGGATGTAAATCTTCTGATTCTTGTTTCAATTGTGATAATATCTTTTATTCTAGATGATGACTTATGAATGGTATTTACCCAAGCTGGCCAGGCATTTACCTGGCGTTTATTTTCCCGGGAACCGGTGGAATCCTGTGGAAGGAGTATTACCCGACGGGACGCTCTCCTTTAATCTCCATCGTTTCCTCAAAGTAAATAAACAGTAAGCATTCCTTTCATATGTAACAGCTTTCCTAAAATCTCTGACCCTTTTTTTACTCTTGAAATTGTTTATGGAACAGCTTGGTACTGCATCCAAAAGACCAATTTTCTCCACTGACTTCCTCCCCGGTGGCGAGATTATTTTTGCAATTAAAGCAAAATATCTCTGCAGAAGTAACTCCATCTGGATATAATATTGCCTGTTGTTTTGAGGTTGGTTTGGGATTTTAGGAAGGGGGGAAAAAAAGGTGATCTGCAGTGTGTTTACTGATGATTTTTTGTTGTTGTTGATACAATTCATACAGAGAAAAGGAAGGTTGCTGTGTACTCAGAACGACGATGGTTGGAGAGCAAATTGCTGCTGCTTCTGCTTTGTGAACATTGTGGCCAACTGATTAGCATAGAATGAATGTATTCCAGGAATAATCATCATATAAAAATAGCTTAGTAAGAGTGGAGAAAGGATTAGATACTCACATGAATAAGAATAGCATCTGCATTTAGACTAGCTGGGGTGAGCCCTGCGAGAGCGGGGAGGCACAGGAGCAGAGCCAGGTGCCAGTGGGGAGAAATGGGCTTCTTCTACAGCTTCTGGCTTGTTTGGGAGGTCCAGGAGAGGGGACAGGATGTTCCAGCTGTGCTGGCAGCACAGGATGGGCAATGCCAGATGGGGAATTCATCTGTTTTCCAGACTGACCCAGAACTGATGCCTGTGCTGACGGGAGATTGCTGGATGGGTGTGTTTGCTGCACAGTGTGGTGTGCGTGGCTTGCTCAGGGACACGGCGCGGCCCACGGTCTCTGGGGTGGCTTCACCTTTGCTCTCTCTGGTTTTTTTTTGGCAGTAAGGAAGTGTTTGTCTGCATAGGTCTTCATGAAGGGGACTCGACCTGGAGAAGGAGCCACTCGCTCTGGCCCTGGGGTACGTGTGAAAAGTTGGTTCCTTCTGGAGCTGTGTTTGACCCAGGAGAGTGGATTCGCCTCACAAGGAACCTCTATAACTGGACTGAAGACTATGGCAGGTACGAGGCAGAGGAGCCTCTGCTCCTTCCTGCTCATCATTTCCTGCCAGCAGCATTGCCACACCTGCTGCAGGGTTAGAGGAATTAAACAAGAGCCATAATCTCAATGTTTTGTGTTCTGGGTAGGCAGCAGGAAGAAATTCTTCCCTGGGAGGGTGGTGAGACACTGGCACTGCCCTGGCAGTGTTGCAGGTCAGGTTGGACGAGGCTTGGATCAACCTGGCCTATTGGAAGGTGTCCCTTCCCATGGCAGGGGTTTGGAATGAGATGGGCTTTAAGGTCCCTTCCAATCCAAACCATTCCGTGATCTGTGATTTTTAATAGAGTGAAAAATAGCACGGACGTCTCTAGTCAAGTATTAGGTCCAATTCTGACCTTAAAACTTGATCAGGAGCTAAAATTATTGAGAAATCCAGAGATTTAAATGTCACAGATTGACCTGTGGTGGTAAAAAAACATCTCTGGCTTTGAGAACTAGGATGCTGTGAAACACCTGATATACCAGAGGCTCCTTCTATGGAGAGAGAGGAATAAAGTTTTTTAAATGACAGAGAATCAGCTGAATTCCCTGCTGTCAGAGCCACAGGCTCCATGACAGGTTTTCCTCTGCCTGGGAGCTCTGTAGCTGCCTGGGTTGGGAGGGTTGTGGTGAGTGAAACCCAGCAAGGTGGATCTGATGGCTGAATTTCATTTCCATTCCCGTTTAGTTTCAGTCCCTCTTCCTGGGAAGCTGTCGCCAACGAGGAGATGTGGCAAGCCAGGTAATTTTCCTTTGCTCTCTTCCAACAGCCAGTGGGCACTGCCAGCTCACTGGCATGGAAACACACACCAGAGCAGGCAGCTTGATGGGCCATGGCCTTATTGGGCCTACACGTGCCAAGCTGTAGAAGGAAAAGGCTGGCAGGATGACATGAAGCATGCAAGGCCTCCAGCAAAGCCTTCAGGAAAGTGGCTGTTTTGTTCCCCAAAATGTTCTGCTCAAAGTCTCTCAGAGGTGGTTGGGATGTAGGGTGAGGAAATATGTTATGGAGAGAAATTTGTTACCACTGATGACTGAAATGGAGATCCTGTGTGCTGTCCCACATGTGGACATGCTGAAGCTGTGCATAACCCTGTGATATGAGCTGGTTGCATTAAGCAGTTATGTTGCGGTGCGATATCTGCANTTGTTTTCCTAGGATGAAAACAGCTTTCTTCATCTTTGACCTTGCAGAAACGGCCAGTGTGACTGCAGAAATGAAATCACAACTTTACACATTTGCATACACTGTAAGTCCTGGATTTGGGTTAGGAATGCTCCCTGCAGCCTCCATCATATTTTTTTTCTCCCCCTCTTTTCTTTTACATTTCTGGAGTCCATGGAAACACGGTGTTTCCATACAGGCCCTGTAATCCGCATTCCCCTTGTTTATCCAAACTGGGAGCGTAGCCGATTCCAAGAGATTTGTTCAGGGATTTTATCCATTCCTTCTTGCCCCCTCGGTCACGGAGGATGCCAGAAGCAAACCAGTCAACACCCTGCTTTTGCTATAATTATGTTGTCTGTGCTGGGCTCCAAACCCATGCCAAGAGATTGCTTGTCCTGAAGTCCCCTGTATGCACTTGTCCCCTCTGTCATTACACAGTCGTGCGTCTGAGCCAGCAAGTGTAAAATCCGACAGTCTTCTCGCTGCAAATTAATTCTGCTGCATTTCACACCAAAGAATAACACCCGTAAGCTGGTGTAGGTATCTCTGGAAATACTGGACTGCCTGAGATGCCAACAGATGCACCAAGTGATCAGTGTGTGTCAGCAGAGAGGAGCGGTATTTCATACTCCAGCAGAGAATCAACAAATAGTTTCCTTAATTCTTGCCCATTTTGCTGCGATTTTTGCTGTTCTGCAAAGTTCCCAGGCACATGCCTGCTGTTGAGCTTATGAATATTCCCACTCAAGTCAACAGACTGCTTAAGTCCTGTGGAAGACGTCCTGATCTCCTGAAATATTGAGTAAATGTCTTGCAGGCGTGGCAGTTAAATCTCTTTTTTCCCCCAGCTTGGTGCAACACCCCTCTGGGGGAAGCACATAATGTGCCGTGGGGTTATCACCATCATCTGTAATGTTTCTAAACAAACAGCTGCTGTTGGAAGGGAAACGTTTCAGCCCCCCTTGGATTTCTGATTCATGCTGCTGAATGGTGAACGCAGAGCGCATTACAGAAATACTCCAGCTCTGGACTTGGGCACCTAAATAGCATCTGTTTCTTTCCAGGCAGTTTTGAAGCACTGGTAAAAGCTGTTGCTCCCCCTTCGTTCAATTAATTTGCTTCCCCCACCTTCTATTTTTTTTCCCTTTCCTTTTTGTTCCTGTAACAGTCGTACAAAGAAATTGTCAACTCCCATCCCCATCACCCGGTGAACTGGCACAAAAACTACGCCATCGCCTGCGAGAGGATGCTGCGCCTCCGCCGGGGGGACGTGGATCCCGAAACGCTGCTCTCCGAAACTGTGAAACATTTCCTGCTCTACACGGAGAAAGCAGAGGACGATCCCCAGCGCCAGGACATCCTGCAGGCGGTGCAGCACCTCAGGGAAGAGCTGCAGGGGCTGAGGAGAAGGAAAGCGGAGCTGAGGCGGGGAGCTGGGTAGCACCCGGTGCTGCCGAAAGGTTGAAGTCGAGACTTAAAATCTGAGTTAGTCCTTGGCAACGTGAGAATGGTTTTAAAAGGAGGCAGAAATGGCAGCAGAGAGGAAATCAAGTGTGATTGTCTCTGCAGGAACACAGTGATGTTTGGTCTTTGATTGCTGTTGCCAAATGAACTTTTTTTAGGGTAGGGGAGAAGCTCATCACTAAATAAAGTACTGGGTTTCAAAAACCAGCGTTTTCTCTTACAAGGAAACTATGAACTTGCTGTACTGTGAACATATTTTTTTTTAAATGAATGTAGCATCCGTTCTAGATGTAAAAATGTATTTAGCATTTGTTTCCTCTGTTGCTGAGCCAAGAGGTTTCCTAAAGCCATCGTTCATTAGCTGTGCTGTGTCTGTGTGTTTTTCTGCTGGGTTTCCAGCAGGACAAGCTGTGGGATGATGCCCTCCCAGGAGCCTGGTCCTTCACTGGTTTGGATGTGCTCTGGGCCCTGGCTGTGCCTCTGCCCAAGGGCACTGCAGAATCATAATCACAGAACCCCAGGATGGGTTGGGTGGGAAGGGACCTCAAAGCCCATCTCATTCCACGCCCTGCCATGGGCAGGGACACCTTCCACCATCCCAGCTTGCTCGAAGCCCTGTCCAACCTGGCCTTGGACATTTGCAGGGATGGGGCAGCCACAGCTTCTCTGGGCACCCTGTGCCAGGGCCTCACCACCCTCACAGGGAAAAGTTTCTTCCCAATATTCCATCTAACCCTGCCCTCCTTCACTTTGAAGCCTTCCCCCCTTGTCCTTGTCCATGGGACTCCACGCCCATGTAAACAGCCCCTCTCCAGCTCTTTTGTAGCCCGGTTAGGTACTGGAAGGACAGGATGTCCTGCTGGGATGGAATGGATAGAGACCAACCTATTTTTTCCTGCCTCCTGTGCTTTGCAGGGATGGCTGCTTTCATTCCACTGGGATTTTATGATAGGATGGCCTTTATTGCTTAGAGTTCCAACTGTGAGCCAGTGAGCAAGCAACTCATGTATTTTCCCTTGCAGAGGGACTCTGCTGGCAGCAGTGTGGCATTTCCTGCACTGGGGTGGAGGGACTGTGGTGCTGAGACCCCACATGGGGACATGAGAGCAGCTCCCCTGGGACGCTGCTCTCCCCATGGCTTGTGGCATCCCCACATCCGTGCTGTGGCCTCTTCCCATGCGAGCCCAGAATCCTCATCTGCTCTGCCACATCCTCGTAGCTCCTGGGGATACCAGAACTGCAATTTTGGAGAGGTCAGGGCCTTTAACCAAAAGAATAGGGTGTGAATCCACCCTGCTTTTCAATCTGCCCCAAAAGCTGAGTGACTTTGTTAACAAGAATTCAGCTGCTTGTTTTCCAAAAAAAAAAGGACATAAAATAGGATGTTTTTCAATATGTTGTCAGTTAACAGCACTTCAAATGCTTAAAACAGACCCAAAACTCTGGTGATGTTCCTGCAAAATTCTGTTCATCTAAAGCTCTGTACTTTATCTGTGATTTTGTGATATCTCAGCCCAGTGTTTTGCAGGAGACAAATTGCTGCCAGGCCAGGATTTCTTTTGGACTGGTAAAATTATCAGAGAAGGAAAGAGTAGAGATCACATCAAACAGCATCCCTGGAGCAGACTGGGATGTGGGCAGGAGCGAGGGGTGTTGCAGGTGGATGCTCTGCTGGCCTGGAGTTTGAGGTGTGTGTAGGGACACGTGGCCACTATTTATGATAGATCCTTTTAAAAGTGGCCACTTCTCTCTTTCTCTCTGAGTGCTGAGTTTCCCAACTTTCACTGAATGCTTCCCACATAAAAATCAAGCTGCTGTCTAGGAATCTCAAACTCCAGCTGCAAAATAACATCCTTTGCTTTTCACCCTCTCACTCTTGATTTATTTTTGTAGTATATGATTTCCATAGCAATTCCCCGTTAATTCCTATAAGCCATTCCTGTACGAACAGCAGATGAGAAATGAGCAATAAAAAGATGGAAAACTGCAGCTTCTGGCTTGCAAAGCCACAAGGCAGAGGGGCGAGAGGGAAGAGGAGCAGTTCAGAGGTGTCATTTTAACTCTTTGTGTTGTAATTGACTACATTTCAGGTCAGCCGTGCCTCACTTAAATCTCTTCCTTCCTCTCAATCCCCGCAGAAGTGTTTGTACAGAGCGAGGGAATATCACTCATTCCTCCGTGCAGCTCTCTCAGGGCTGGCTTTCTCCTTCCCTTTTCCAAACCAGTCCTCCAGCCCTGGCAGCAAAGCATTAGGAATCCAATTTTTGAATGCTTTTGTTACCTGCATTATTGCAAATCCATTCAAGCAAATATACTGAGCTGAGGGTTTTCTTTATCTTGATTAGATGCCCCTCCTTAGCCGCATAGTCTTGAAATAATTGGAAGCTTTTGTGGATCCCACTATCTGCTTGGGAGAAAAGAGGGGCTGTGCTGAGTAAAGTATCATCCTATATTGTAATAAACACTGGTGGGGGCTACAAAAAGAACTTTCCCACTGGTAAAAGCCTTCCCAGGTGTGAAGAGCAGTGGGAAGGTGATGCTTTCTTAGGGAGAAAATCAGAACCGTGCCGCCGACGTGCTCCATGTCCGTATAAACCCTGTGCACAGGAGATGGAGGGGTCTGTGCTGGGTGCTCAGCAGAAGATATGCCACGGAGGGGGAAATATCCAGCACTGATGGAACTTCCGAAATTCCTCCCCCTGAACCTGTTCAAATGAGATTTGCTGGTGCTCACCGACGGAGCCTCTGCGTGGATATTGCTGAGCCTGTTGGCTAAAAGGCGGTGCGGAGGGATGCTGGCAGAGTTTAATTTTTATCAGCTCCTCTTAGGTGGCACCCTGAAGTTTATCAAACAAGCAAAGCTGATTTGCTCTTCGTTAGTCTCAGTTGCATGAATCGGTTGCCAAGTAAACAGGATTTTGCATTTTCCTAATTACTTTCATATTTGTGTTTTACCTCTATTTGTTCTCTTGCAAAACGGGTCCTAATAATTAGTCAGGCTCCTGCTGCCTAGACCTTAAAAAAAAAAAAAAAACGAAGGGGTGGAGGGAGAGGGGAAAAAAGACTTCTGAGGGTTTTTTCTCCCTTATAAATTCATTTTTGTTACAAGCATCTTTTATACATATTACTAAAGGGAGCGCACTAAGAAATGCAAATAATAGTTCTTTATTTTATTATGACAGTTAATTAATAGCAACCTGTTTTAATGAATAAAGTCACTCAGAGTCCTTCAGCACTTCCTAAGTAGAGGCCAGAATCTGTAGGGATTCTTTTTTCCCCCCCATTGTATAGCTCCAAGACTCGGCGCACTATATAGGGGCTGTATAGAAATGCTCGCTAATGAAGAGGGAGGGTGAGGAACTTGTCTGCATTCAAAGATCACTGGTGAGTCATTCAGCGAGAAAAGGCCCCTTGCTAGGAATAGTCACAGTTCCGCGGCATTGTGCTAGCAAAAGGGTTTGATCAAAGGTCTCCTGCCGAGCTTGCATGGTTTCCTTTCATACGACGACCATAATTAAAACCACTAATTCTCTTTTAAAATGCTGCAGGATGCCATGTAGGCATCTGTCTGGAGTGTCCTTTGTGCTGTCGGGAGCTGTTAAGGACCAGCGCCGAGGGCTTTTCAGCGACATGCCAGTCAGGAAGGTGATTCGACATAAGGGTGCCTCTGAAGGCTTGACAGGGCCTTGACTACACAATTCCAGCTGAATTTGCCCCTTGTCAGCTGCCAGTAAATAAATCTCAAAGAAGAAGGAGGAGGGGGGAAAAGCTGAAGTTTCATTACCTGATCCCCGGGGCTTTGTTGGTTTTGGCATCGCCCAGGGGGAAGCCCTCGCCCCTCGGGGCCGGGAGCTGGAGTTGGCCATTGGAGACCCCGGCGCCCGGCGTTTGAAGACCGTCAATACTTGTAACAGTTCAGCTGTTAGGAAGACAAATAAATGGAAGAGCCCATTAATCCCCTTTGGGTACTCGGTGCCTTTTGCCCTTTTATCGCAGCCTTATTAGGTTCCTACTCATCTTGAACCAGGAGGGATGAATTGAAGTTGTTGAGCGCTAATTGGCAAAGACTTTTCATTGCGGGCCAAGAACTTTCACTGACTTGAAAGTAACTTTGCCACGGGGAGGATCAGCAAATTTTAGCCTTGCCATTAAAACAAAACCCCCAGAACCCCGTTTAAAAAAAATTAGAAAAATAAAAAAAAGAGGGAACTGCTAAATTGTTTGGCTTATCCTTCGTGAAGGTGTTGGCAACTTGTATTTGCTCTTTGAAAGAGAGTGATGGAGGCAGATGTGGCACAGGGAGATCCACCCTGAAACACAGCTGGAATTTACGTGTCTCATGTGTGTTCAGGTGCATTACCCAAACCTACTCATGGGACAGGCTCCCCAAACACGGTGGGAGATGGTCTATGAGGGGGCACCACTGTTCTGAATAGTTTGCAACCACTCCGGGGTCAGGCAGAGCAGTGCTGAGGTTTCCATATGCCTGGAGACAATTCTGGCTGCCCTAGAGTCATCCCTGGGTTTATTGGTGGGATTTATAGATGAGAAGTATTTCAGCGTGGAGGCGCTTGGATGTTCTCATGTGAATTGGTTTTTAAAGTTGATTTTGGTAAGTGCTGCATGAATTTGATGGTACTTATTGCCTTCTCTCCCCACGTCTCCCCACTGCGTATTTCAAACGAAGACGAAAACTTTTGCAAAGTTGAGAAAGCATCTTGTACATGAAAAGTGATGGTGTCACAGGCAGCCCCCACCTGCAAGACACTGAGTTGGGGTTTTAGAGCACAAAACCCCACTGATGTGTCCCCCAACCTATGCATTTGGGGGGCCCATGAAGCAAGGTGCCTACACTAAAGACAGCATCTCCCACTGGGGTGCTAATGCGTGTACCCTGCCAAACCCTCACCATTTTTCCTGGGACTTCCAGGACTGGGAGCTTGGCACGGCGCTACCTGAGCAAACAGGCAGCTGAAGTTCTCCCATCACGCAGTGGGGAATGAAGACATCATTGTCGGTACCCTTGGAAAGGCTGTTTGGTTTGGATCTGCCTGATGGAGCCGGAGCGTTGCCCCTGCCAGGTGGCTGCGAGACACTGCCCGGCTCCACGGCCACCAGGGGCCACACAGAGAGGTTGGAGAGTGCTGGTGGCACCACATTGTCCCTTCTACGGGAGCATTTGAGTGTTCTTGGTTGTTCTAGAGTCGCAACACACCACTGCTGGTCAGAGCAGCAGCTTGCCAAAATTTGGGGAAAAAAACATGTAAGAGGAGTGTGGATTTGGGTGGTTTTGGGGGCCTTTCCCGTCATTTCTTTGATTTAGTAGTAAAGCCACTTAAAAAAAACCTGAAGAACTCTGCTCATGAAGCCCAAGGAGGATCTGCTGACCTGCCCCAGGCCTGAAGGATTTGCCTGCCGAAATTTTTTCCTACAATGTATTATTTTTCCCTTGCTGCCTCTTGACACTCCTGTTGTATTCAAACTTGACTTTTCAATAAAGGCTTTTTTTTTTTGAAACAGAGTGAAAACAAAGAATGAGTATAAATTGGAATCCCTTTATTCAGATGAGTGGAGCTGGGGGAATTTGTGCTGGCAGACGGCTGGTTGGAGGGGGTGCTGTGACTGACAGCATCCGTCCGTCCATCCATCCATCCATCCATCCATCCATCCATCCATCCATCCATCCTTCACAGCCTGCTTCTAACAAACTGGAGATTTTGCCTTTTGTTGGGTTGAACAAACCCAAGGCAAACATACTCGTTTCCAGTGAATTTTGTCAGTAAATCCTTGATGGTGCCATTCAAAACTGGGCTTTGCTGGTAAGTGAGGAAGAGACACATTGGCCTCGAGGAAGATGAAGGTCAGCCTGGATACTCGGTGTACACGAGGGTTGCCATTACTGGATAAACAGAAATTTTTTGTAAGATTTATTTCCAGCATCTGGGAAAGAACAAGTCAGAGTTTACTACTCAGTTACAAGCTGTGGTTTGGCATTGAGAAAGTGGGAATTTTTTAGAATACACAATCATAATTTTGATCTTTAAACTTAATTGAACTAATTCAATTAGACCATGCCAGTCTTGCATTTGATTGAAGACTGCAGCTTGGTTTTGCTAGAAGGTAAGAGTGAACCATGGATAATTCTGACTAGATAATGAAAGAGGATTTTTCTCTCTTGTGGGGGCCCAGGAGGGAGGTCGGAGCCTCCTTTTATGCCAATATTTGATCAATACACTCTGCTCACCCATCACATTGACTCTTCTTCTGAGACCTGTTTTTTGTCACATAAAAATTGGAATCTGTGACATGACATGAAGAGGATTCAGCTTCTTCACTTGCTGTTTTTTAGGACCATTTGGGCAACGGTCACCTTCAAATAAACTTATTTGCAGAAATGTGAGACATGTGGTCAGTATGGGCTACATGTTCTGTCCTCAGTTTCTGAAGGCAGTGTCCTATCAAGGTCCCCAGCACATGAGTGACCTCAAATATCATTGAAAATATTGGGGTTCATTGTGCTTTTAAATTCAGTAACATCATTCATAACACTTTAATTCTTCCAGTTGTCCCTGGTGTTAAAAGCAACCAGTTTGAAAAACCCCTGGGGACCCCTAAGTACCCCCTTTTTTTTAACTCTCCCAACCGAGATCCAGCTTTTTACCATTTCCTTAATGTTTGCAGCTAGAAATACAGCTTAAGTGGCATTATGCTAAGTAATTATTCTTACAGGATGTGAAATGAAACAAATTTTGCACAGCATGAAATTATTCCTGCCATGGATGGCGTTTGGTGGCAGATTTCTCCGTTTGGACCATAAACAAGGCTCGGTGGCAGCGACACAACGCGGAGCCGGAGGAGGGGGGCGAGCGGGGAGGAAAACACTACCAAAGGTAAGTCCTTGTAGCAAAAAACCATTTTTTTGGCTGGATCAAATATTAAACCTGCTACTACAAATTTCACGCTTTGCATTCCTAACGCAGATGCCAAGGGATGATGCCAAAAATTAATTGGAAATGATATTCCTTGCCTTTGTGTGCTGCATCCAGCAGAGGGCACAACGGATAAGTGATGGGTGCGACGCCGGATCCGCCGCCGCCGATAAGGCTGTTTGGAATTATTTTCTGCAAAAATATGTAGCAACATGCTTTGGTGCTTATTTCCATTTGGGGATGTGGTCTGGAATGGAAGGTTTAGATTTATAACTCTTCCTCCCCTCCCATCCCCATCCATACATAGGAGACTGTAGTGTTTTGCCCGCTTTATGTTTCATTAAATTGCTGGAGTTGGTTTGTGGAAGTGTGGGGAGCTGGTTTGGTCTTTGGGTGATATCTTCAATTAAAAATTCAAATTTTGGCTGCTGATAGGGAGACGATGCATCTTGTGGTAGCATGTTCTTCCAGCAGTGTTTTTATGTGGGTTTCTGTGGGTAAATAAAAATGTTACAGAGTGGGAAAAAACCACCAAAAAACAAAACAAAACAAAACAAACCCCCAAAGACAAACAGGTTGAAGACAATTATAAGGAGGGGAATATTGCCCCTTTTATTTATGGAGAAAAGTGAGTCACTGGCTATATATATCACAAAACAGTGTCTGGGAAGAGGAAGTTTCCCCTTAGTTTCACACACTATAGAATAAATCCTGTGATTGCACTAGGCAGGAGATAGATGGAGAGAAGATGTGAGAGAGGCCTAAAACAACAGATTTTTAAAAGAAATTTGCTATTATTTGCCTT
The DNA here is from genome assembly GCA_013389985.1 of Dryoscopus gambensis. Taxonomy (NCBI): domain Eukaryota; kingdom Metazoa; phylum Chordata; class Aves; order Passeriformes; family Malaconotidae; genus Dryoscopus; species Dryoscopus gambensis. Next base: position 360,493 of record WEIT01016947.1, read on the forward strand.
CAGTGAATTATGCAATTAGAAAAATGGACCACTGGGGCACAGCAGTGCTTTCACTAGTGCAGAGAGGAGAGATATTCCTAATACAGTCAGTACTCAGAAACACATCCCCCAGGAACAAGCACAACCCTTAAATCAGCCTCTCTGATTAGGTGAGAATTTTTTTCATAAGTAATACAGATCAGAAAAAAAACCCCCTGTTAACATGTTCCTCCCGCCCATCCTTGCTTGGAAAGCCTGATACTCCAAATTGTTCCCACTGCTTCCAGCCCCCTTTGCACAAGTGGGATGAAGTGGGAAGGAAGGAAGAGAGGGAAAAGCGTGCAAGGAGGAATACAACAGCACGGTCTTTCTCAAACAACTGAAAAATGTATTTCACGCTGGTTCCTTCCAGTTTCACAACATCTAAATAGAGGATGCCTTGGAACAAGTCAACATTTGATGCAAACAACCTCAGAGCTCAATCTGTGCAGGAGAAAAAAGGAGTCTGTTTTCATGTTCTAGTCTCTCCCTATCTTGTTTCAGGGTTTTTGTTTAAATCAACACTTCCCAACTGTGTAGATTTTAGCTGGAGGTTTTTTCACTTGCTTGTTTGTTTTGGAGAGGAGGGGGGTTGTAATTTCCCAACGTATGGGAGATAAATGAGATGTTTAAAGCGCCTCAGTGGAGTGGCATAAAAGCTGGGAAATCAGGGAGATTGTAAAGCTATGTTTGTTTTAGAAATAAAATAAAATAAATCAAGCAAGAGCAGGTTAGAGCTGCTAATACTGAGCTGATTAAGAGCAGCAGTTACATAAAAAGCAGCTAGAGTCCATATTGTAAGTAAGTATTATTGCAGCCATGAGAAATGCAGCTCCAAAGCTTTTAAGGGCTGCTGCAACTTTTTTTTTTTTTTTT
>WEIT01016947.1:361400-431034 GCA_013389985.1 Dryoscopus gambensis
TTAATGTGAATTAAGTGCTGATGAAAGGTATGGGATTGACAGCCTTGCAAACTCCGTGTTGCTGTTTAATCACATAACCTGGGATAGTGCCTACAAGACCTGCAGGAGCAAGTTGTCCCAGATTTCCACTGGCTCTGTTTTTCGGGACAGAGACCACTGAGTCCCCAGCTCAGGATAGGAGGGTCCAGGATCTATTTGTAGATCTCTACAAGAAAAAAAGCATCCACAAATTGGTGAAGTTGGGAAGTGGTGGAGTCCCCATCCCCGGAGGGATTTAAAAGCTGTGTGGGTGTGGCACTCGGGGACGTGGGTCAGTGGTGGGCTTGGCAGTGCTGGGGTTGGTTGGTTGAACTCAGTGATCTGGGAGGACTTTTCCAATCTAAATGATCCATGATTCCAACTCTTGCGATCCAAAGCCGTTGTGCAACCACTGAGTTGCCCCAAATGCCTCCCACACCTCTTCCAAGGCTGAGACTGGCGAGAAGTGGAAACCCCCAGCTCCAACGAGGCAGGAAAGCAAAGGGTGCTGCTGTTCTGGTGGGACTGAACCAAAATGCCCCCTGGAAGTGGATGTGCAGGATCTGAGGAGGTGGGAAGGATGCTCTTGCCCTGGTTTTCACCCAGTATGTTGGGAATGTGCAGCAGCCTGGGCAGATAAGTCCTTTTCCCCTTCAGAGGGAGTAAAAACCATGGGGATTGGCTGAGCCCATTGAGGGAGGTTTGATGTCTGCTTCCTGTGGTAAGAACAGGGTGGCTGCTCTCCACAAGCTCACGGCAGGTTGATGGTAGTGGATATTTCTATGACTCACAAGGCAATGGTAAGCAGGAATTCCCTCTGGGAATTATGGAAATTACTTGAAGTCAGTTTAGATTAGGCTAGGTCACTTTTCTTCTGCTGTTGAAACATTTCTTTGTGATGCTCCACTCACCAGCAGTGAAATAATTTGCCTCATTTGGAGAATTATTTTCAGCCTTTTGGTTTCAAAGGCTTCTTCCTTATAAGACCATTTTAAATTGGAAACTGTTCGTGTTCAAAATGAGAAGTCATACATTTTGTTTTAAAAAAGAAAACCTTCACCCCTGAATTTTCAGGCCTGATGTCTGAAAATATAAAATCATGATAAATACATACTTGGTAGAAAAAAAATTCCCATCTCTGCAGGTTCCCCTGGAATTTCCTACAGTTCTCTCTGTTTCCTCAGCTTCACTGATGTCTCATGGAAAATAGGACATATCCTGACCTGGCTCCTGAGTGGCTCTCCAGGCTGGGGCAGCACAGGATGAAGATGCCTCTCCAATTCCCCCTTGCACAATCCTCTTTGCATCTCAGCCTTTCCCAGGGAGGACTCTCCTGGAAGGGCTGCATCCCAGCCAGCACAGCACCAGGTGATCCATCCCATCCTAAGGCAGCAGTCCTGGAGGAATCAAGGGATTGGAGTGGTTGGAGGTCCCCTTCTCTCAGTCCATGCTAGAGGAAGCCCAGGTTGGCAGCTCAGGAGTTGGCATCTGCAGCGTGGGAAAGCCCACTCAAGGTGGCAAAACCTTCTGCAGCTGGAATTTGCATTTTCTGACCACAAATAAGGGAATAACCCCTTTTAGCTCTCTTGGTGTAGAAGGTTTTGAAAAAAACCCAAGATTTATACAGAGGTGTATAAGCTAAATATTGAAATATGACTGAAACAACATTTTAGAGCTCAGGCCCACCAGTATACTCCACTCCAAGCAGATGTGCAGCATCAACTGGCAGCTGCCTGGAAGAAAAGATATGAATAAAGACAGCAGGAATAAGTTGCAACAGACCAATTGAGCTGTTTTTAAGAGGAGAAAATAAGGGCAATTGCTGATTTCTTTGGCCTTGTTCTCCAGGACTCTGTGCCACAGTAAAGCCTTGTGATGACTTTGCATGGGCTTAGCTGCTACACAAGGAAAAGAAAAGGATCTTCCACTCTTTTATTTTGTTTTATTGGCAGGAAAAACGCACCTCTCGTGTGCAAGATGGTGCTAAGGAATAGAAGGAGGAGAGTGATGTCCCTGAGCGTTGCAATGAGCAGCCAGAGCAGGGAGTGAGTGGGATGGGAGGGATGCAGAGTCCGGGGAGGGAAAGCCTTGTCTAATGCATAGGAAAAATGTTGTGTGGTCAGTGGTGAGGCAAAGGCAGCGTTTGTGAGTCCCTCCTCTCATACAGCCCTGTCCCTGGTCGCCCTGAGGAAGGCTTGGTGTGCTGAGAGCTGTCCAGTGTCACACAGCTCAGCTCAGGATCCCTGGGAGAAGTGAGTGGTGTGTCAGGATTTGCCAGAGTGGCTGATGAGGAGGAGCTCAGGACTGGGTGTGTAAATGTGCCAATGCTCAGGTGGTCTCCTCTGGAGCTCAGGTTTCACCTTCGGACAAGGAACATTTTCCACTGTGGCACATTGCTTTCCATTGAGGTGTGGTGCCACAGCATTATCCTGGAGGAAAGTCCTCAGCTATCCCTGCAGGTGCAGAGGATGTGCAAGGATTCAAGGATGGAGCAGAGCTTTGCCTGTGAGCAGTGCCTGTGAGGTGGGTGTCACCTCCAGGTGACAGAAGGTGTGTAAGCTACACCAAAAGCCACTCTGGAAGGTCTCTCCATGCCTTTGTGCATCCTTTCCCACCCATTCCTCGCTCGGCTGCCTGTTTGGCATCTTCCTGTGGCTGCAGGGTGACAGTCTCCCTGGGCTCTCCAGGGTTTGTGTGTCTCTGAGCCGACACCCCCACAGATGTCAGAAATGACACGGAGCCAAAACATAGAGGGGATGGCCCCAAATGCAGCATCCCGGATCAAGGCATCCCTAAAGCCCTGACTGCTGGATGCTGAGGGATGTGGCAGGGTAGGGCTGCTCTTCCCTTACCTCATTTTCAGAGCGTGGCTGGTGCTGGAGGTGGAAGAACACACCTGCTGGACCCAAAACTGGCCCAGCAGAGATGTGACCCTGTCCTTACAGCCGGTGTCACCTTTCTTCAGCCCAGGCTGCAGGTTCAGACTTCCCTATGGGTCTGCCTGTCCCTTGTGGTTTGACCTGTGGCAGGGGACAACTCCCCACCTTTCCCCACGCAGACGAGGGGACAGCAACGCTGTGCCTCCTGTGAGGGCCAACGCCTTCAATCCCAAACGGGACCGGACAAGATTGGAAGAGTCATAAGCACATCCACGTGCCTCAAGCCTTTTTGGCCAAGTCCTGGCCAGCTTGGCCACACGCACTGGAACCCCTTGAGCGAGGGGATGCCCGTTCTCCTTCCTCTGACACGGCCGGTGCTCTGTGGGGTGAGAGGAAGGGCTGGAGCCGGGCAGAAAGCACGCACTGGCAGCGCACGCAGTCCTTCCGCTGCCGTCTCTAAGTCCCTGACACATAATCTTGGTCCTGATTTGGTCTCCACCTCATCTGGCTTGTGTAAGCTGCTTCCCGTGACCTTTCCTCAGCGAAGGGAAGGAGGGGGAGGGATGGGGGGCATGTTAACAGAGCCAGACCCTCCTGCCAGCGGGCAGAGGGTGCTCTTGCCTTGCATATCCCGCTCCCTCCGGATGGCCGAGGCTGTTCCCCTACAAACCAGCCCTTCCCAGACGCTCGGGCCCAGGGATGCCCGAGCATCCCCGCTGGCCCAGCGCGCCGGCGACGGATCTGCTTCATTAATATTCCTGCTCGGGTGGGCGGGTGGAGGGAGCGCTGTGTCTAACCTACTTTATTCAAATAGAAAATGTGTGTGGTGGAGTGAGAGGGAGATACAGGCTCTGCCATAATTCCAGATTTAATTGGAAATTTAGTAAATCTGCTAAAATATTTAGTGGTTTCAATTTTTTCCCCTCTTCTGTAAGAAACAAAAGATCCCGGTTTATCGTGTGTCTTTCAACAACTTTAATTTCATTTGTAGATTAAGGATGGAAGTAGCATTTCCACTCGATTGCATACTGGGCATTAAGGAGACAAAAACGCTCATTGTTTGCCCGAAGTCAGAGGGGTTTGTGCAGACATTAAGCTGTAGGTGGCATTCTTTATACCTGACATCAGGAGCTTTTGTCAGCCCTTCAGCTGACAGGATTCTCTGCTGACCCCTCGGAGGTGTGTGAAGCAGTGAAAACAACCAAACCATTTCTGCCAGGTGATGAGGACTCAGGGAGAAGTGGGACAGTCTTATCCCAACCCACAGGCAGCAGCGCTTGGAAAAATTGGTAATTCCATTTTTTTTTGTTGGAGAGAGCCTCTGAGAGAATTAAAGACCCAAGAGTTGGTGGCCTCTTCTATAACGTAGTCAATAGCAACGCTGGCCCAAGAAGTGAGCATGGAACCCTTGGGCATATAAAAATTCATATTCATGGGTTTGGAGCAAAAACTGTCCCATTGAGCACTTCTTGGGGCCAGAGCTGAGGTCAGAGGGTGGGATCCTGGGCTCAGACCCTGGAGAGTCACTGGTTTGTGGTTAAAACCAGCATCAGGCCTATTTCGGGGTGATAGTTGTACCCATCCAGGACAGGGGATGACTGCAGATAACAAAAGTTGTATTTCCATGTATGATTGTACAGGTAAGCTCCCGTTTTGGCCTTAATTGTCCAGCTTGGTCTCAAATGTCCACCATGCATGAAAGTGAACTCCCAGCCAGAGAGGTTTTTGGGGCTGTCTTACAAGTTTTGTGTTGTTTGTTTCCCAACAATGACCATTGCTCCCATGAAAATTAGTGGGAGTTTGTCCCTCGGCTCAGATGGGTGGAGGGTGCCTGTTTAAATCCAGTCTCTTCAGTTTTATTATTATTTTTTAAAAAATAATCCTTTGTTTGTATTTTCTCTCAAAAACTCAGCCCAGCCCCTTCTGAAGCCATCTTTCTGTAATTCTCTTAACTACTGTAATGCAAACTCCCCACAAAAGCTCCTCGAGAAATCAAGGCTTTTGTGAACACCAGGCGTGAGGAAGAAAATTGTCGCCTAACCTTTCAGCCATCCTCATTTTCAGGGGAGCAAAGGACAATCTCTGGAAACGTAGTTGGGGTTTTTTTTTATCTGTGGCAGTTAAATCAGATTTATTAACATGCCACATTATGAAGGTGGGAAGTAACATTTGTTTTCCTGAGCCTTCAGGGAATTTACCCTGCCATCATTAAACTGGATTTTAAACCACCATTTAATGTTTTGTTATTTTTCTCAGGTGGTTGGTTTTTTTTATTTATTTTATTTATTTTTTTTTTAGCATCCAGTGTTAATCCCGCAATTGGAAACCACAGTGGATAGAAGTACTGTGTAACTTGCTTCCAGAACAAATAAGGTACAGCAGCTAATTTTAGTTTTAGGTTTCAAGGAGGGGGAGAGGAAGGGGGTAAGGCAGCACCTTCCCTTTATGCTCTGAGACAGCCTTCAAGTGCGAAAGCAGAAATTCCCAAGCTGAGATCTGGTGAATGTAGAAAAGGTTCGTTTTCAAAATTGCAACAGCCTGTACTTAGGTGATATTAGAAGACACCATGACAGTAAAGTAGTTTTATGCATAGCGGCTTAGCTAACATTTTGAGAACTAGTTTAGTGAAGCTATCAGGTTTAAAAATACCGAGCCACAAAGTTTTAATGAAACTATGCTTGGATCAAAGTACCATAAAGAGCATCCAAGAACTGCTTAAAAGATCCTTGAGTGGAAATTAGAATGGATCTTCAGGATTTATTCTGTAAAGCCTGTCTATTTTGACCTTTTTTCAGTCTCATATTAAGGCAGCTGAAAGTGTGTTTTGTTTGGCTAATGCTGGGGACTCGCTGGAGCTATTAGGTCTGTTAAACTGAGGCTGCCACTAAAGTTTTAGTATGCATTAATTGACTGATAAGGACTTGGGAATCAAATGGCTGAAGGAAAGGGCTATCATAGATTTCTTTTTTTCCCCCCTTCCTTTGCTTTATTTCTCTTTGCACTTCATTTACATCCTGAGCCCTATTGGTGATCCAGATTTGAATAAAGCCACAGCTTAAGCAGCGATTAGATCTCAATAGCTTGGATTTTCAATGAAATTGTGGCATCTTTTTTTTTTGCCACGCGTATTTAGCAGGAGGTGTGAAAATTGACACCTGGTGCAACTTTATCTTTGCAAACACTGCCTCGTTTTATGCACAGACTGTCCCCACGTGCACAAAACATTTGCAGATGCGCATAGATAGATGTGTATATAAAATCCTCCTGAAATTAGGGTATTAGTTGATAGGCCTTTGACTCTGTCAGTGTCAGGGGTTAGTGGGAAACAAAGACAGAGCTAAGCAAAGCTTTGCAAGAATGGAGAGAGATAAGGAGACCTCCCCCTTCTCCAGGTTAATTTTTTAAGCGTGTCATCCAAACGTTCAAAGCAGTGATCCTGTAAACGTTTTTAGAAAAAGAAAGCCATCAGGAATATATAATGAAGTAAGGGGGCTTTATTTTTTACATTCTGATGTTATTATCGTTACTGTTATTATTATTATTGTTATTTGGAAGCAATATGTTTAAAGTTCACCTGCTAATCCTTAAGCTGTTGATTCGACAATGTCAAAAATGATGGGATTTGGTGATTCTCATTATTGTTATGTATTGTTCTTCTCTAGCATTCCAAATTAATATTTATAAATGCCAGGAAAAGTAGTCTTTTTATAGACATGAGAGCTCCCCAACTCAATTTTTATTTTCTTTTTAACAAATAAACATTGTATCCAATATAGATGATTGCATTTAGGAATGAAAATTATTTCCCAAGCAATCCACTTGACGCTGATTGGAGGTTTTTTAAACTTATTTTTCTACCAGCAAGATGACAACCTGTAGATGTGATCTTCCCTTACCACCATTCTCAACAATCTTTGTCCAAATTCAAATAAATACTGATTGCAATGAGTGTGATCAAACTGACACAATTACGGAAATGGGTTTGAAATTCTATGAAAAGGCTCTTCAAGCAGCAGTGAAATAAAACCAGTGGCTGGGAAGGAATTTTGATGCTTGGTTACCTTCTTAATTTGAAGCCCTTCATTTCTAGGGGAGTCCTGTTTTCCTCCTGTGTGATTTGTCCTAAGGACGCAGCCCTGAGGACCAGCTCCCTCCTGATACAACCACGGAATCGTGGAATATCCCAGACTGGAAAGGACCCACAAGGATCATCGACTGCAACTCCTGGCCATGCACAGAGCACCCCAACTGTCCCACCACATACCTGAGAGCATTGTCTACCAAAGGAGACTAACTATCCTTTGGCTGCTTTTAGCCAAAAGAGGAATTATTATGCTGTTACTCCAAGGGGAGGAACGGGATTGCTCAGTGGGAGAGACATGAGCACACACAGCCTTGGCGAACAGTTTTGGACTTGTCTGGAAGTGCTGAGGGAAGGACATTCAATCCCTGCAGTGGGTTTACATAGCTATTTTTAACCTGTGCCTCCAATTCAACAACAAATGAAGAGGAAAATAAGAAAAAAAAAAAGGAGAAACTTCAATTCCTGCTGATCTGCACAGCTGGCTTATTTGGGGCTTTGTATCCAGTGGGGAAAAAAAATGTGTGCCCCAATTACCAGGCGAGCAACCCAGATCCAGACTGCTCGTGAAACTCATTTCCGAAACATTTGCAGTGAGAGCAGCGATCACCTGGGCCCGCTGAGGAGATTCCCAAAACTGCCAGCACTGTACTTAGAGGAAACATTCTGCAAAGGAGGAACATCTTCAAGGTTGCACTGGGCTGGTGTAACTGTCCCAGCATCTGGAGGCTTTGTGGACATCTGTCCACCCCAACTTCATCTGTGCAGTGAAGGACACGATCTCATTCTTGCATCACTCTCTGCTTTTTGGGATAAATCTTTGCATGAGCTCCTTCGGGGCAATGTTTGTGTTTGAGACTGGGGACATCTGATGGGAACAGGAACAGGGGGCTGGTTTAAATTCAGGCAGGAATGAAGGGAGGAGATGGGCACAGCCAGGATGATTTACCCTGGCTTGATGTGTGCTGAAGGCTGCTGGTTGTGCAGAGACTGATTGTGGGAGGGCTGAGGCTGCCGAGCTTTAATGGACCGTGCTGCTGCAAATACAGAGAGACGGGAACTGATGGAGAATATATTCAGGCTGGATATCAGAAGGCAGTTTGAGACTCTCAGACAACAGAGATTTGGGAATGGCCTTGGGGCAAATGCTCCAGTTCATTTGAAGCTGAGGCTTGTTCAGCCTGTGAAATGGGATTGTATGACTTGGTTGCCGGGGAATGTGACGGGAAGGACTTGGTGATTAAAGGGGGCCCTTCTTGTCCTCAAATGGGTTTTAGGATGTTTCAGTTTCCTCTTTGGTGCTGGAGGTGCTTCCCAGAAAGTCCTGGAGCTGCTGTCATGTTTTGATGACCATGGCAACTGACACTGCTTTTCAGGCTTTTGGCACGTTCTGACAGACGTGGATGAAGTGAGCGTGCCCTGGCTGAAGAAACACCTGCCTTGTAAATGCTGGCACACTCTGCTTGGAGAACGAAGGGCTGTGGTTTTGGTAAAATTAAATATTCCATCTTGCCCTCCCAGTGGTCTCTGCTGCTTTCGTATCCTCAGCAGACATGAAACTCCTTTGAGCCCTTCCCTTGAACTCGGGTCTATAATGTAATATCACATACACTGCAAAAGACCATTTTTAGCACTTCCAGCATTTTAAATGTTGTATTTGAAGTAGCCAGTCCAGTGGCTGCCTGTTCTGTGTTCTGTAACACAAACGGGCATCTTGGCACTTGGTTGGAGGAAGGGAGCACATGACACAAGTCTGGATTTGATAACTCAAACTGCTTGGTGCTCGTTTCCTGCTGAAGCCTTGTAGGAAGAAACTCATTCCTTTTCCCTCTCAGCTGCTCCCCAGCCACTCACTTGTGGGTTCTTACAGACCTTTTGTTTCCTAAAGACTCTGGGTTTTCTCAGAGGCTCATATCCTACAGTCTACTATATACAGACACATAGATGGTCTAAGCAAGAAATATTTCTTTCTGAGCTGGTTTACCTCTTCTTTAGACATCTGTAAAATCAGTGCTGCCAGTAGAAAGAATGCATCAATCAGCTCCAGGCAAGCAGATGAAGTGTGCAAAGAAAATCTGGGGCTAAACCCATCTCTGAAATGGTGAAACCCTTTCCAAGAACCCTTACAAAGTTATTTTCCCCTCAGATATTAACAAATAAGGACTTTCTTGGAAAGAAAAGAGGTTCCTTGCCGAGGGACGCACTGCTGGCAGGCACTGCAGGATCGGACAGGATCAGCTCTCCTGTTATCAGCTTTTCCCCGCGGCAGGTTCCCCCTTGCACCCCAAAACTTTGAGTGTCCTTGGGACAGACCTTCCATGTGTTACTGATGGCAGATGCAGCCAAACCACTGGAAACCAGCAGCACCTGCAGGTGATTTGCCTCACTGTGGGAGGACAGCAAAGTCATTTCTTTGCAGGAGATCCATTTTACCACCTCATGTACAGAAAAGGAATTCTTTTCTTCACTCCAGCCTGCTCCTGAAACTCGTTCCCCAGCCCAGCCAGCAGCTTTGTGGCAGGTGCTGCCCTTCTCCTCCTCCCTGCTCTGCTGCCTGGAAAGGGTGGTTTGTAGCACAGAAAGGACATCACAACCCACAAGCATTTCTCAGGAAATAATTGAGGATCTCCTGCCAGTGTTTTTCCTCCAAGGGACGCTTCTGCCACTGCTCTGCTAAGGGAGGAGTTTTGGAAGTCAGCCCAGCCACCTTGTCATTGCTCATGACAAGTGTGTTGCAAGGCTGAAATGAAGGGCATGTGCAAAGGAAGGGGGAAGAAAGGTGAGGGATGGAGGGAACTGATGTCCAGGCTGCTCAGCAGAAGGCTCATTCCCATCAGAGCAGGGCAGAGGGGAAGGGGAGGGCTCGGGAAGCTTTTCCCACGAGGAAAACTGATGCCTCCTTTGGACAACTTTCCTTCTTTCTTTCTGTGCTTATCGTTTGTTCCGCCTATTCACGGGAGGGACTCAAGCAAAACACGGGGCTTTGTGTTCCTCCCCCGTGCCCTAACGAGGGGGGAGTTTTGGGGCTGGCACTGGGGAGGGTGTGCTCACACACCATGGAGAGGGGACCTGCCCCACCAGGCTGCAGCAGCAGGGCCCAGCGCCCACCAGAGTGGGGACAAGCGGAAACCTGAGGGATAAAAAGAAAGGGAATTTTATGGCCAATCCACACCTTCTAAAATGGGAGTTTCTTAAAGATGTTTTTGGGAAATACTTTCTGCTTGTGGAGGTGTTGATACTGTGAGCCAGCTCAAATGCTCATGGGTTCCTTTTTCGTCAGAGGATCTGTGCAGCATCTCCCAGGGATGCTCTGGACACATTTGTGTCTCATAGGGGGTCAGCCCCCTTCAATCCTAACAATTTATGACCAGCATGTCCATAAATCTTAAAGGCACAGATTGCCAGATGCAGAAAGCACAAATACATATTTGTTCTCCTCTTTTCCTTGGCATCCTGTCCATGGTGAGGGGTTGGAATGAGATGATCCTTAAGGCCCCTTCCAACCCAAATCATTCCCAGATTCTAACGGATTCCACAGTTCTATAAATAGTGGCCAAAATCATTGGTCTGGCCATCAGTTGCCTGACCCAGAATTGTTGCTATTAAATATTTCAGGCCATCAGTCTTAGCAAATAAAGTGTTTGAAATCAGAATCACTCTGGGTGCAGGTAGAGTTGACAATTCTATAGCAGGGCATCTTTAATGTGTCCTACCAGAAGACCAGTTGGGTATTTTTTCCCTTCCAGTAGTTCAGACTTGTGTGGGTTGGATGTTTGCCTCACTCATTTTGCTCCTGCTGCTGACAATGGACATTTCAAAGAAAACAATGATGATTTCTTGGAATAAAATGTGCTTGTAAAGAGAAAAAAAATCTCAGAGCCATTTGCTGAGCTTTTATCATTGCTCTTGGGAGCAGAAAGGAAATTGGCCATGTGCTGCCTGTGAACAAAGTGCTTTTCACGCCCTCCTTGAAATCCACCCATGTTTGGCCAAGTTATCAGTCGAATGCATGTTCTTTAGGGGTTTGTTGAAATTTGGCTGCTTCATTTCTCTGAAGACACGGGCTGCCCAAGGCTGTTGAATGGGAGAGGGACTTTTTTCCCCAAAACGTGCCTGACTTAACTCCCTGTGTTGATTGAGCACATCTATGGGTAGCCAGTGAGTGAGCCAACAAGAGCCCAGCACTTTGTTTCATGTGAACAAACCACACTCAAATTTATTATTTTTTTTTTTTGTAATATACAAACCCCCGGTATCTTGGATAAAATCTCACTGATTACAAATCTGGGTTATGAACAAACTTAAAATGAATTATAAAGTTGCAATACTGAGCACTCAGTGGCTGAGGAGCTCTCAGAACTCATGCTGCCTCTGCAGGCTTAATTTGCCTTCCTACTGCCTATGGCTTATGATAATTTTTAATTACCCAATCACACGATATCTTTTCCCACAGGATCCTGCTCCTTTGCCACACAGGATGGACAAAGATCTCTTCACAGGTACCCAGTTGTTTTTTCCTTTCATGCTTATCCATCATGTTGTCCAAAGCCAGATGTAAATATGGATCTACTAATTAGGAACACACAGATTTTAAATGGTGAAACAATTTTACTTCTGATTTATCCCATAATGAAAACATGGCCCATCATGGAAGCAGGGAAGAGAGGAGCCACCTGTAAAATGTGACTTTGGCCAGTCTTAGCCACCATTTTTGCCTCCTCAACACTGTTTGCCTTCAATAATTTAACTTTTTATAAAACTGGAATGACAATACAGCACTATCTGTCTGGAAAAAGTCAACCTCTTTATTGCTTGAGAAGTGTTGCAATACAGCGGTGATGGGGTCCTGTATAAACCAAGATAGGCAGCAAAACTCCATATTTAATACATGCCCAGCACACAAATAAAACGTGAAAAATGTTTCATTTTGGTCTTTAAGCAAGAGAAGGAGCCGGGGAGGAGGTAGCAGGAAGCTTAGAATTGGAAAGTGATAGCTTTGGCAATGCAGTGCAGTGATTGAAAATGACATCTTCCGCACACCCAATTAAAATTCATACCTTTTAACCTCCACAGCCATCTGAGATCTGTATCATTAAGACTGATTCAACAAGATGCCTTGATATTCTAAATTATTTGTATGCCTGGTATTCCAAATAAACATTTGTGAAATTCATTTCAAAAGATGTTAACACTCGTGAAACCCATGTGCCCCAGAGGGATTATATAAATTTCCATGTCAAATATTTGAAGCAAAGCACTTGTACAGAAACAGTGTTTTTTGTGTTTTGATGCCTTTCATTTCCATAAACTAGATTACTTTCTGAAATTACTTTCACACAGAGAACAGTTTCTATTGAATTCCAGTCAGTGAGCTCCTTGGAGTGTGATGTGAATAAAATATGACTGGGTTATGTAGCTTCCAGGATGCATATGCATCTGTGCTGTATGAGCAGGGAAAACCAAGTTTGGATTTTATCTTGAAGTGGGTTCACACACGGAGATTTACTGTCTTAAAGTAATTACTAAACAACTTCTTCATTTATAGCCTGACAAGGAAGCTCTCTAGATTCCCGAATCCAGCCCCTCTACCTGGCTAACAATGACATGATCACCCTCAGTAAGCAGAGATTTGCTGGCAGGCAGCAATTCCTGGCTGTCTGTGGCTCTTCAACAGAAAAGTTTTATCTGCTTCTTGCAAACACTGATTCTGCCAAAAATTCACACGCACACGTACACACAAAAATAGATCTGAGCAAACATTGCCTCCATTGTGCTTATTTTGCCAGCCCTGTGAAATGATCAAATACCAGGTATTTAAACGGGAGATGGAAGGAAAAATTTTGCCCAGGGTGCAGGGGAGGGAAGCAGCTGTGAGATTAAGTGTTTTTACATAAACTACACACACACACAATCTCCATTGTTATATAATATCCCCCACGTGGGTGTCTTAGGTCAGCTTCTGGAATTGCTTCTGGAAAAGAGGGTGAAATGCCAACTTTGGTGAAAAAGTCAGGGTTCAGCCCTGGATCCTGCAGCAAATCCTCTGAGTACTCCTTGGTAAGAGCACAGCTAGAGCTGGGTGAGCTCCCTGAGCGCCCTGGAGAACCACCTTGCTGCTGAGATCTGCATTTTTTGCAGTTGTTCAGAACCTGGAGCTCCCCCGTTTACATCAGAAAAAATTTCACATGTGGGAATTGAGGAGCCAGGTCACTGCAGCCAAGACTGAACACTGGGTCCGAGCTGGTCTCTCCCGCTGTGGCAGCTGTCCCTCTGCCCAAAAAACAGATGCCTGCCCTGGCTGGGGTATGTAAAGATTCATTTGCAGCCCAGATAGCATTTGGTTTGCTGTGCCTGGTGGCAGTCCTGGGGTCAGAGCCTCTAACCAAGACAGAGATTCCCTTACTTCAGCCTGGAAGTGCTTGAACAGTTTTGGGTGGCTATCAGGGGTGCAAATGCCATGGCTGAACTAAGCCTGCTGCTTTGAGCTCAGGAGGATGTGGATACTCCTGGGACACGAAATTTGCTTTCATGTGGTGAGAGGTGGGAGGTTTTTCACGTTTTTTCTGTGGGGCTCAAACCAGCACTTTCCAGAGGGGATGAGGGAAGGAGTGAGTTCCAGGACAGGCAGAGACGTGGTGATGGGAGACATTGAACCAGTCACAGCTCTTCTGCAGCCGTGGTTCTCCAGGATGAAAGGACAGGCCGCTGGGTTTTAACTCTTTTTATTTTATAGCCAAACAAAAACCTCCTGATGTCCTTGACGAAGTCAAAACTATGGGGGAGAATGTCTTTCTCTGTCCTTTAATGACTTACCCTTCTCTCTATTGCCTCACCATTCAGGGACACGGGCTCCAGACCAGCACTGGCTCAGGACAGCAGCATCTTATTTTCCCACTTGTCACCTGCTATTTTCTATTCCCCAGTGTTTGGGCAGATCCTTGATAAGAAGGGAAATGAGTGAATGCAACCCAGAGCTGAAGTTGGCAGAATACAACATTCCTGGTTTTAGGATGTTTCACACATTTTGTTTATTATGGCTTCTGTGTAGCAAGAAAAACCCAGTAAATGTTGAAGGAAAAGGAAAAACCTGAAACCAGTGATGCTGCAGTGGAGCCTCACAAAACTGTCCTAGAAGATTTCAGGCTTGATTCCCCTCTGAAGTGGCTGGTTGAAAGCAGTGCTGAGGATGCCCAAAGCCTGCCCCAGGCACAAGCCAAGGGGGTGTTGCACCCACAGAGGGGAACAAGATGCCCACGGCTCTGCTGTGGCTGGTGGGGGCAGGGGCTGCTGAGGGAGGGTGAGAACAGCAAACAGGAGCAGGAAAGGCAGCTCCCAGGTGTCTCCGGGTTCTGCTCCTCCTCCTGCTCCTCCCCATGGCTGCAGTCTTCTGTCTCTGGTAGCAAAATCTGTTTTGCCTGCGCGGCAGCAGAGCTCGTATTGCGCCGGGACGCATCTGCCAGAATGTCACTGCCGGCCCCTGCGCCTGGAGCTCGGGGAGGGCAAGGCAGAGGGATGTGCCACTGCACCACAATTCCCTTGAGGAGGCCAGGGGGAAGCCCCCTGTTTTACACACAGCCCCCAAGGCATTCCGCAGCCACCTGGATTCTGTCCTCTTCAGGTTGCAAGAATTTCTTACCTCATCCTTTTCCAAAGCAAAAGACATCTGCCTGGATCAGGACAAGACCAGCTCTGCTCCCACTCAAACATCAGGCCACAGCCTCTCCAGTAATCATTCCTCATTACCCAAGGCTGACAATGCAGGGAGCAGAGTGTATGAATAAGGGGAACAGAGTTGTGAAGTAGGAATACATTAAATACAGCCTCCCCACTTTTTCACAGATCCACCAGCTCCCACTGGCACAACTCACCTGAAGGAGCTGCAGAGAGAGGATTTTTTTCCACTGGTTAGTGAAAGATAAAAAGCTGATTTCCAGCACTTGCCAAAGAACATCGAGCTAAGAACTAAACAGGGTAAAAAGAAATGGGCTGCAATGTATGCTCAGTCTTTGGTGCATTTCTTTAATGCCAGTCTTTAGGGGCAGACTTTGCAAAAATCCCCAATTATTTTAGCTGGTTAATCTGGTCCAAAGTAGGCTGTTGGCCAGCCTATATGCTCTGCGTATGATCTGGCTTAGCTAATCTGATAAATTCCAGTTTATTTTCTGGGTAGGTCCTGCAAATCCAGGACTATTTTAATTAGAGAAGCCAGGCAGCGACAGTTTATTGGGCAGTCGAGGTAAATTCGCAAGTCCTTGGGTCAGCGCTCGCCAGAGCTGCAGGTCATTTGGGTTAACGAGTTGCCACTGCCCTAAATGATGGCTTTTCCTTCATCTCGCTGCTGCTAGGCTGCTTTTAGCCTGTTTTTACAGATGAGCAGGCCCCAGAATATTACTGACTCCAGTCTTGGGCTGTGGTTCAAGCACGAAGCACTTTCTGCTCAGTCCTTTCTATTTCCCAGCCTCGGTGTTGCTGCGCCTCTTTGAACCTAAACACAAAATAAACATTGATTTCTAAGAGAGAGGATTCGAATCTTTGGTTTTCCTCATGTTGTTCCTTTTGTAGTGGAGCCTGCTGAGCTAAAGCTTCCAGGCTGTCAGTACTGTATCCTCCTTTCAGAGGAGAGTTTGGACCAGAAAGATCTGTGGTCAGGGGAGACAGGACAGACAGAAGAAACCTCTGGACCGTGGTTCCATGAGGAGAAAGGAGGCTGCAGAGTCACTGAGTGCCTGACACGAGGCAGTAGAGCTGCGATGCTCTGCCTTCAGCCACCTTCTCTTCCTCGTCACAGAGCGGGCAGCTTCTGCTGCACACAATACAGCTCCACTTTTATTGTCAAAGACAAACCACTTGTCATTATTTCTCGCTGATGAACTTCATGCCATTAAAATCGAGGATGAGGTGCCCAGGACTTGCCAATTTCCAAGGCAGATCATTTGTCAGAAAGCAAAAGCTTCTGTTCTTTTTCTTCAGAAGGATAAGTGAACTGTGCCTATACTGGGACAAGAGACCATAAATAAAGCTGAAATAATGGGAGATCACTCAAAAATTCTCCACGCTTTGGAAATATTTCCACTCACATTTGTAACGCTGAAGAAAGTGGAGTTTTATGTAAGAAACTGCAGGCTGCAGAATAAGGACATTCATATCTCTGCCCCAAACTTCCTGAAAGAAACCCCATTCCTGGCTGGTCTTTGTCTCCTCTCTGGTGAACTGAAATTCCTTGTCCTTTCTTCCACCAGAGCCACTTGTGAAAGGTTTTGATCTGCGTGTTCAAGGTGCTGGAAAAGATCAGGGGAATGCTTGAAGAGGCTTCCCAGAGAAAGGGAACCGAAATGCAGCCCAGAGCTCGGTGAGCTGCGATTCTGTGGGCACAGAGACCTTGTCCTTGTGTGAAGGATTTTAGCGGGTGGGGGGGGAATCTTAGCCCCACTGCCACCCCCAAGGTGGAAGCACTCAGCACATGTCCCAAACTTCATTTTAAGGACAGCCGAGAGGGATCTCTGCCGGGCTTTGTTTTTCTCTCCTGACTTTGTCCCAGTGCTGGGGCATTTTGCTGATGTGGTGGAGGACACGAACACCTTGATGGGCCCCATCTGTTCCAGCGAGGCGAGTACAGCTGAATGCTTGGGGGGTGCCCCGCGTGCGGCTTGGGAACGCGCCTCGCCTTATCCATGGTGAAGCAGTTGGCATCGGCCGAGCTCCCTGGCACCCCGAGGGGGGAAATCCTGAGGTAAATTCGAGTAGACGTGATGCTAGAACAGAACTAACCGTTAGGGCACGCCGGGGTCGCCAGGTCTCCCAGCAGGGACAGGTGCCTGCCACTCCACGCCTGGCCGCCCGCCAAGGCCCGAGCGCTGGGCCCGGAGCCAGTCACACATGGAGAGCAGACACAAGGCTGGGCCCACTGGAGACAATGAGTGGTTTCCTTTGCTCTCCCCGCCTCCCTCAGCCCGGCGTTTGTGCGTGGCTGGTGCCCAGGTTACTACGTGGCATCTCCAGGGCCAGCGATGAGGATGCTGGAGGACGCCGTGACGCCGGCGGTGACCCTGCGCGGTGCCTGGAGAATATTCTGCTTGTTCCCCACTGGTGACGGGGGTGGGGGGAGGCAGGAGGGGAGTGAAAACGGGCCTCCAGGGTCTGAGGTGATTTCTGGCCTGCGTGCAGCACGTCCAGGCTGGAATTTGCATATGCAAGTGTCCAGCTGTGTATGCCAACACTTGCTGTGCATCCCGACACTCGCTGTGCACGAGCAAAGGCAGCCCTGTGCATGTTTAATCGGTCCTGCTCCAGCTCATGGTTGCTGCTTCTGCCTGACTCTGAGTCCAAACATCATGGGCAGGGTCTGAAAATCCAGGTGGCACATCGCATGGTAACTGGAAGCTTTTTCTTCAGCCCTGTATTTCCAAGGCTGTTTGTTTTACATCTCCAGATATTAAGAATGTAGTTTCTAGCAACTTCTTTTTAGTGGAAAACACTGAGTAGTTTTTTCCCAGATAACACAGATCATCCTTAAGAGCTCTGAAAGTCGTGCCCTATGTGTTCAGAATAGTATAGGCAAAAAAAAAAAGGCAAGTCTGTTCAAGTCACAAAGAAAAATAATTTTTTTCTCTTCACACCACTTCTTTTCCTCCTTCTCTGCTTTCCCTTCTCTCATCTGCTAAATGAGATGTTTCCACAGTTTCATTCAACACAGGATGGCAGTGGCAGAGCTTGGCAGCTCTGGGAGCAAATGACTTACAACCAAAGGACAGCTTGAAAGGCAAACACACGATTCACTGAACGTCTGGCAATCCGGAGCCTGTCAGTGACCCTTTCCAACTTGCAGCTAAGGAGCACCGGACAGTTCCTTAAATAAAATGCATTTTGCTTTAGCGTAGGAGCTGACCATGCTGACTTCTGTCATCTCTTACATCTTCTCCTATTTTCTTTTGCATTTGCCATGTGTGTTGTTCTGCTGATCCCAGTTCTGAGGGGAAGCGTAGCAATACAGCTGCTGTGCATTTCTTTGTTGTTTCCTTTCCTGCCTTGGCACCTGTAGCCACTGTAACTAAGCACTTTACAGTAATCTTAAAAGCCTTCCAAAAATACTGTGACTCATTAAAACTGACTCAATAATAAAATCGATGGCAGCCTTCTATTCCTTCTGGAAAACTCATCTGCCCTGCAGTTCCAGACAAAAATAAACGAGATAGTTTTTAGTTCTGGGTTTTTTCTTCCCCCCTAAGCTTGACTGAAGAAATAAATAAAGTCTCATGTGACATCAGGACCACCAGACTTTGAATTTTTTGGTGTTGCACCTGTGCACATGCACTGCTTCTGTGCTTCCTCTCTATTGCCAGCCCTAAATTCAAGATTGTGGGGTTTGAGGGAAGCACTGAGCCAGTGCTGCTGCAAATATTTAATAAAAGGGAGCGATAGGGAACAGCTTTGTCACAGCAGCATTTACCAGACAAAGAGCTGCCATCTCTGCAGGTGGAATGTGCACAGCCACATGTGTTATCCATGAGTGTGCTTGCTCCTGGCAAAGACATCCTTGGAAAGCATCAGGACAAGGGGATGGTGCCTTCAGCTCTACTCCTCCTCCACCCCGTGACCTGTGCGGTGAACAGAAGCCAGTCGCTGGTGCTGTGTCCATGCAGAGTGGTGAGGAAGAGGAATGAGAGCAGTCCCTGTGCTCTGTGACCCACACACGCTGCTGGGGAGGCACAAAGCATCTGCAGAGTGCTAAGAAAGAGCTGGTCTTATGGTGTCTGCTGATGGACTTAGACATGGCCAGCTTAGCTCTGCTGGGGCCCAACTGGTCTGCCCACACAGATGCACAGGCTGGAGGTGCTGGGCTCTCCATCTGCAGGAAGCCCTGAGCACAGCCTGCATCTGCCTCCCAGCAGGGGGAAAACAGCTCCCACCCTTTCCTCACCTGGTGCTGTGGCCACAACCCAGACCCGCACACCTGTGTGCATCAGCAAAACAGGATCATGCTGCTGACCTCCTTAGCAAAGATCTTGGAGATCAACTGAGAAAATGTTCTGTCTAAGAGCTGGAGATTATCTGGTTTAGAGTGTCTCTTTCTCCAGTCCAGAGGGGATGGAGTTATTTTAAATCTTTTTTTGTGCAAAGAAGAAACCAGAAGATTATTTCCTTTCTTCAATGTCCTGAAACTCCTCAGGGCTGCTTATCTCCAATTGTGCTTGTCAAATACGCCCTTCTGCTGTGCACTCTTCAGGGGAATGCATTTAAGAGCTTAGAAGGCCCAGCTAGGAGAGGGGACTGGTGCCCGTATGGGCACACACAGGGAAACAACATCTACAATGGTGGGACTGTGCTACTCCTAAAACCAAAGAATATGGCTCAAAAGGCCTTTAGGAAGCTGTTCAATTTGTCTCAAAGTTCCAGTACCCAACAAAACCAAAATTTTGCTCTTTCCTTAACCTATTCTTAAAGATCTAAATGATAAAAGAAACTGTGCCACCACCAGTCTAGTTCACCACTTCCCAATTCTCAGTCTACAGAGATTTTCCTAATTTTTAGAATCCTAGAATCACAGAATGGTTTTGTTTGGAAGGGACCCTAAAGATCATCCCATTACAACTCCCTGCCATGGGCAGGGACACCTTCCACTAGATGAGGTTGCTCATATTTTCCATTGCATCTTGATCCTGTTGCCTCTGGTCCCATCTTCCTTGGAAAAGCAAGGCAGACTGGTCCCTGCTGCAAACTAGACAAAAACACCTTGCACGGGACCAAGGTAATGTCAGTCACAGGCAGAATTCCAGAAGTAAATTATCACTTTAATACTGACAGGTTTTTTTCTGGGAAAAAAAAAAAAAGATTAAAAGAGCTGAGTTCCTCCCCTCTAAATTTTTAGCAGCTATTCAGTTCGGGCTCTAACTCCCCACCCAGCTCCCGAATTACCAGTTGATCTGACCCGTCAGCCAGCAGGCTGGGGTAAGCCCCCTGTCCCTGACTTCAGTGCAGCTTGACCCAGCCAAAGAGCTGCAAAATCCTCCTGAAAAGTTGGGAGCAGGGAGCAATGCCTCGATCCGACAGCAACCTCAGGTGCTGCAGCTGCCAATGGTTTTTGTTACTGCTGCAATTAGCAACCACCTACCATCCAAATGAGCGTTTTCAGTAGTAAACTTTGTGACATGAGGACAAATGGGGAAATCACAAGACCTAATTACAGCTAATTGCCAATCCATGGGAAACACTCCAGTGAACTGGCACTCTGCAAAGGGAGGAGACAAGCGGCATTGTTTTAAAACACAAATTTACCAGACATATAATTAGCTAAATACCCACATACTCTTCTAGCCACTTGTTTTATTCTGAATCAGAGCTCCTCTGAGCGCTGAATGTGGGGAAGGCATCCTCAAAAGACAACTGCTACGCTGTTAGAAGGGTTTTAAAGGGCTGTTAGCAGGTAAAGATCAAATCTAAATATACTTTGTGATTTCCTCAAAGCTTGCTGTGAATCACAGGTTTGTTGCAGGCTCTCCCAGGCTCCACTGATGTGTTGTCATTAACAGAAGAGCTCAGCAAGAGCTGTCCTGGCAATTTTCAGGGAGCAGCTTGTTTCCAGGTGATGGAGCATCTCCTACCTGTTGGTGGAGCATTCAGGGACACGTGGGCATGTCACTCACCTTGACTCTCCCCATGGTTTGCAAGCTTTGAAATGTTTGTTGTTTCACATAACATTTGCCCAAAGTGGAATTTCCTGCGCCGTGCTGATGCTGCTTCCCCGTGAGCTGGTCTTAGATCCAATGTGCAGAAGAATTTGATCCCATGGGTTGCTCTGGCTGTGGGACAGCCACAGCTCAGCACTGCTGATGTTTAGGGGTGATCCTGGCTGGCCACTCCTCTGGTCACACAGAGAATCACTGGTTTGGGTTGGAAGGGACATTAAAGTTCATCCAGTCCCATTCCCCGCCGTGGGCAGGGACACCTTCCACTAGACCAGGCTGCTCCAAACCCCATCTAGCCTTGAACTCTTCCAGGGATAGGGCAGCCACAGCTTCTCTGGGCAACTGTGCCAGGGCCTCACCACCCTCACAGGGAAGAAATTCTTCCTAATCTCTAATATAACCCTGCTCTCTGGCAGTGGGAAGCCTTTCGCCCTTGTCCTGTCACTGCAGACCCTTGTCCCAAATCCCTCTCCAGCTCTCCTGGAGCCCCTTTACCCACTAAAAGGGGCTTTAAAGTCTCCCCAGAACCTTCTCTTCTGCGGCCCTAACACCTCCATATACTTGTCACATATTTTAAGGTTTGCTGGGGACAAATAAAGCCCATGAATCTCCCCAGTGAGCAGTGTGTGAGTTGCTCCCCCATCCCTTTTCATCCTCATGCCCCTCTGTTTTTAATTCACAGCAAAGCTGTGGTGGCACTTCCCTGTATGAGCTACCAGTGAGTGCAGGTGAGAGGGCTGAAATCGGGGCTGAATGCCCTGGGCTTTAAATCTTAGCATCCCCTTCTCTGAATGGCACAGTTACATCTGGCTGGTTTTGCTCATTTTCAGTTTAATGTAAATATCAGCCCTGGAACTCATTTGGGAAGCTTGCATATGCTAATGTTTTGTAGCTGAATTATTATTATTTTTTTACATTAAACAATAATATTGATATTTTCAAACTTTGCATGCCAAACACTGAAATTGAATTAAGTATTGTTTAAAATAACAATAATATAAATTTGTTTTAAATGAATTTAGTGTCATTTCATTGTTTGAAATGTAATGTGGGAAAATATTACTGCTGGGGCAAGAGTAAATATCTAAGTCTGTTAATTTTATTGAAGTAGTGGATAGATCCACATGAACTATTTCTCTGTGTGTTTGGTTAATATTTTATTGAAAATTGGTGTTAGCTCTAACTAATGAAAATCCAAACTCACTTCACATATGAAGGTGTAAAATGCATCCAACAACTTAATAACCCATTAACTTCAATGGAATTTTTATGCTAAAATAAAAAATAAGGTGTTTTGAAGAGATGTATAAAGAATAGAAGTCGGCCAAAACAAATCAGTCCTTATTCTGAAATAACAGGGATGGATATGCAACCAAGAGCCTCCATTATCCAGCAGCCAGTTTGAAAGGACACTGCAAGAAAGCCCTGAAAATAATTACAAGAATGTGTACTTCTTAAATAAATGCTTTCCATGCGTCAACACTGGAGCATTTTGCAAAGGGCAGCGGAGTTCACTGCGTTTTCCAGGTGGTGAAACTGAAGCCCGGAGTGGGGATGTTATTTGCCTGGGCTCACCCTGCCAATGGCCAGGGCTAGAGCCAGGAACAAATCCCTGTCTCTTGACAGCTAATCCAGTGCCTAAGCCAAGATGGTCTCCTGCTTCAGGAAAATGCTTCCTTTGTAGGTAGCACTTGAGCACATGTTAAAGTCAAGGGGACTTAAACGTCTGCTGGAAGTTAAGCCTATACTTAAGTACTTTCCAAACAGAGGGTAAACTTAAAGCCATGTTAAAGAGCTTTCCAGAATCCGGGCAAAATCTGTCCAAAGCGCTTGATTCTTCTAACTGCCACAATTAATGGTGTGGAGAAGTCGAATTCTGGAGATTCCGATCTCTTTCCGTCCTTTGCTTTGTTGTTACTTCCCCAGGTTTTTCATAAAGAAGGGAAGGTAAGGAGGCTGGTTTAGATTTTTTTGCAGTCCTCCTAAATCTAGTTCTCTGTGTCCTTCTCATCTAGATGGAATTTCAGTGCTGATTATCAGTGTTTTATTGTCGGTCCTGCTGCTCTTGAGACTCACATACTATTATGTAATTATAAACTCTCACATTGGTGTAAAATGAATAAATGTGTTTATTAGGAGAGAACTAGATGGTCTTAACAATACAGGAGAAAAAATATCAGGAAGCCTTAAACTGAACCATGTTGGGTTTGTCGACTTTAGCAAAAACCATGTCCCTGCTGCTGTGTGGCACTCATGAAGTTATGAAATTGCTGTCATGGCAGATCAGAGCATGTATCTTGTGTGACAGAAGGGCAGGGTGGATATCAAAGTGCTCTTCTTCCTTCCAGCAAATTAAAACTGCGGAGTTTACACAGGGCTCCACTCGAGAACCCATCAAAAGGCAACTTATTTCTGTTGAGCACTGATAACACCTTGGTCCTGCTGGTGTGGGTTTGAGGAGAGATGTGTGTGGCCTCAACCATACAGGGAATTGGATCTGTGGGATGATCCTGGTGCAGAAGGGTTGGTATCTCTAAAGAAGGGCAAAGAAAGAGTCCCCAGACTGTACATTTCTCTAAAGCAGGTGAAGTTAGGGTATCATAGAAGCGTATCATAGAATCACAGAATGTTTTGGGGCAGAAGGGACCTTCAAGATTATCCAGTTCCAACCCCCCTGCCATGGGCAGAAACACCTTCTGCTAGACCAGGTTACTCAGAGCCACATCCACCCTGCTTTTGGACACTCCCAGAGTGTTCAACACCTCCAGGGTATAGGACAACTCAAGGGTTTGGTCATATAAAATGCAGGGGATTTCTTCAAAAGAAGGTGTAGGAGTTATCTAGAATTGGCATTATTGACCAGTGAGAAAAAAAGAAAACCTGTCAGGAAGGGATTTAGACCTGAGCTTTGAAAAAATAGGTTTGAAATGGGTATGTGGAGTGAAGTGGACAGTACTAGGAATGGGAGAAGGGGTAGATCAGGGAAAGAAGCCTTGTCTTGAAGGTTAGGAGATGAAGATCTGAAGTTTTGGGTATGGAACTGAAAGGATCTTCCACAATAAGGAAAAGAAACAATAAAAGAAGCAATAAAAGAAACAATAAAAGCAACACTAGCCCTCTAATGAAAAGAAAAGGAGTGGATGGGTCTACCATGGAGCATGGGTTAGGGATTAGTGTGTGTTATCCAGGCACTGAAGAGACACTACCTGGGCTTTCCCCAGGGATGAAGATGGATAATTGCAATGAGTGGATAGAACTGGAGAGGGCCATGTGCAACATGCAGAGCTCCAAGCGCTTCATGTGTTCAAGTCTGTGAGGATCAGATCAGCCCCAGGGGAGAGAAGGAACTGCCACATGAAATCACCACTCCTGTGGCAGAGACTCTCAATAAACTGTTCAAAGCCTGAGTACTCTGCCCTGAGCATTTGACTGGGGAGTAGCAAACACGGCACCTGTAATAAAGGATGGAGCAGCTGTTGAAAAGTGATTAGGGAAACTCCTGGCTGTACCTCAAGACTATGCAGTGCTTTAGAGCAGCTTTTTAAATAACTGAACATGTGAAGGCACATGACAATGGGATAAATACAAGTTGGGTTTGTGAGAGACAGAGTGCTGGGCTCCTTGGAGAGTTCTCTGAGAAGTTAAGAGGAGTGTCATGCTCCAGCATAGCTGGGCTCCTCTGGAGAACTGAATATATTGTGCTGTGCAGGGAATATGAGATGATGATGGAGAAGGTGAGGATTAAAAGCAGTGTTCTGTCACGGGTCAAAGTGTGTTCAAAGGGGCAAGGGTGGAAGGTGATTTGGGAAGAAGAAATGAGGAGGTGGAAAGTGGTTATGGAGTTGCTTGAGCTAATGAAACACACAGCTGATAGAAAATTTGGAAGCGCTGTTGATTCGGATCAACACACAGAATTTGGGTATTGTCAAGTACAAAGGCAATGCACATTGGGACCAATAATAGAAGCTCTGCCTTAAACCATGGGCTCTTCAGCTTGAAAGACAGACGTGGAGAAAGACTGTGTTAAATGCTTAGGGAATGGAGATGGGCCACTGTGCAACCTGGCTGTGGGCAGAACAAGCCCAGCCCTCGAATATTTCCATTTTATTGCAGGGCTGTGGCAGAGTTAATGCTGCTGCAGGAGGCACGGAGGAAAACGCAAGCAGGACAGTTGTGGTTGCCCATGTTTAAGATTCAGACTGGCAGGGTTACTGGGGTGACTGGGGAAATGGAGAACCTATTTTATGAAAGAAGGCTGGAAGAGCAGGGCTTGTTCAGCCTAATAACATGAAGGCTGGGAAGAGATAGGCCTGCTCTCCAGAAATGCACTGAGGGGGGTGTAAACACTAGGGAGGGATAAGAGCTATATAAGCTGAAATGCTGGCACAAGAACAAATAGGCAGGAACTGGCTCTGAATAAATCAAGGCTGGAAGTTGGATGGAAGCTTTTAACTGACAGAGGGAAGGGGATCCACGACAGACCCTGCCAGTGTGAGTGGGACAAAAATAATTTAATAGTTTTAAGATGGTGTTTGATAAACTCATGGATTTTTGCTCCCTGTGGTGTAAAGAACCAGACTGTCCAAACTTACAACAGCCCTCCGAATTCTACAGAAAATTTAACGCCTTAAGATGCACATGACAGATAATGCATGTCAGAGTAATTATTTTAGGCTCTGTGCAGCCTCTGGCAAGCTCTAATTACCTGAAAGCAGCAGCGCAGTAGGAAGGTGGAGCAGGGCAGGAGTCAGCTCCACTGAATCACTGCTACAAGGAATGTAACTACACTTAGTCACTGAGGGCAGTGTGCTTGTGCCGTGCTGGAGCACAGAAATTTTTATGCTTACCAGTAAAGACTTCCTGCATCATCCGTGGTGCCTGTCCTCAGAACTGTGACTCCTCCTGTGACTTCAGCAGGAGCAGGATCCCACCAGGCAGCAAAGCATCTGGAAACTCACCCGAAGCTCTCTGCTCTGCAGCACTTTTCTGTCTTGGGTGAGTGCCGTGGATAATTGAGGCAGGTTAGGGATGGGTGTTACCATGAAAGGCTGCAGCCAAACTGTGACATATTTAACTCCAGGTTACCCTGTACACTACAAATATTCCCAAGTACCCTGCAGGTGTTTTTACCCTCCTCAGAGGATGCTTCTCAAAGAAATCCCTTCTGAGACAGCAGGAGTTCTGCAATCTGCTGTATTCTAAAATGATCAATTAAAACACCAAGTTTGCATAAGGTAAAGATAATCTCATGCAAACCACCTGAAGGTCACAGAGCCTGAATATAAGGTCACCAAGGGATCTCCAGGTTCATGTCATCAGGTGGAAGAATAACGAGGGATGTGTTTTGACAATGTTTATGTTTAATTTAACAATTAACACCAGCCTCACCTATTGATCTTTAGGCAAACATTCGTTATGGTGCATGATGACATTGTAGTTAGCAACTTTGGATTGTGTTGGGGTGGCTTCAGCTGAGCTGCATTAAGACATGCTAATTGCAAGTCATGAGGAAGGAAAACTGAAACAAAAGAAGCCACACATTTTTGTTGAATGTCCCTGCTCTGGGCAGAGATGCCACAACCAGAGGCCTTCAAGATGGGAAATGGCTCTTTTATTTTTCCAGCTTGGGTCATATATGGTTAAGTTTTATCTCACTGCCAGCTCCGAGTGAGACTGATCATTTTTTAATTTACCAAACATGATTTAACCCAGTTTCTCATTGATATAAATATTACCAGCCTTCAGCTTTCATTATTCCAGTGTGGGAGAGTGAAAGTTTGCTGGCAGAGAGCCCTGAGTACCCTGAATGGGCAAGCTGTGGAAGAAACTGAAAATACAGTGTCAGGAAAGCCTATGGATGGAGCAACACAATAAAAGGGCTGTGTTCTTTTGTTGTCAGTACTGTCCTTACTCCTGGAGAGCTGAGAGCTGGAATCTGAAGCCACTTGCTGCTCCCATCTCCAAACGTGCACATCCACCTCTGCCCCTGTGCCCGCTCCAGAGTTTCTGTAGCACTGCAGTGAACTGTGCCTCGATCCTGAAAATAATTAAAATTTGAGAATATCAACCAGCATGAAGGACAAAGATGAAAAATGTATCCCTGCCCTTTATTGGCAGATGTGCTGTTTGGACACTGGTCCTGAAACCACACCTGGGAGGCTGTGCTGTGCCTGTGACACCACCAAAACGAGAGGAACTCCCTGGGGAAATTTTAGGTGAAGCAGTTAGGAGGCTTGGAGAGGGCAGGAGGAATTGAACAGCAGAACTGAGGTGATGCATCTGGTCACACCTAAAGTCAGTGGTGCAGACAAGAGAGAACCAGAGCTCAGCATTTCGCGGGCTCAGCTCAGTGATTATCCTAAACTTTTAAAGCATTTAAGAAAGTTATGCACATTGATTGTGTCTGCTCTGGACCCGTGATATCGTGTGATGATTGAGCTAACACTTCTTATCAAGGCCCCCTCATCAGCTGAACCCTGGTGATGGCTGCTGTGAGAGAAATGAGCTCCAAAGGGCGCATGGAGGGCTGGGAGGTAACGTGGTGCTGGCAGACCAGGCCAACAGGTGGTAAATCAAGGAAAGGAGTCGGTATTTTGGACAGGCTGGAGGAGAAGGAGAGCAGCTAGAGAGACAAGGAACACAGAAAGGTGACAGCAGAATAGAAATAGGTATTTTAGCAAGGGAGCAAGTGAGAAAAGGGTTGGCTTGAAAGCCTCCTCTGGAAGCTTCCTAATCTATTTTTGTAACCTTCCCCTGACCCTTTTTTCCCCGTGTCCTCAATTATTTGGGGTAAGCATTGTCCCTATCTTCGTTAGCTCATCTATATGTGCATGCAACCTAATGACATCGGTGAGCTACTTAATCCTAGTCTGTCAGTGTCATCCTGGATTAATTTACTCCCTCTTCAGCACTGACTGTCCCTTGGATGAGTGTCTCCCGCACCTTTTCTTTCCTTCTGCTCTTTTCTTCCCCGTGTGCCTTTGCCCAGGGACCCTGTTGGCTGAAGTGCCCCCCGTGACATTCCAGCAGATCCCCCGTGCTCGGCGCTAAACGCTGCAGACGTGCCCTCTTTGTCTGCTACCTCCATCTTAATTCCTTATCTGCTTACGGGTTAGTGTCTCCCCCCCTCCCCATTACTGACCTTGTGGATTAATGTATAGTATGGGACTGTAAGCTTTCTTGAAGGCTGGGTGAATTGTGTCCTCAGCTCCCCATCTGTCGACATCGTCCCTTATTGCCTTCTGCACAGTGACACGGACGCAGCTGAGACTTCATAGGAAGCAGATGAAAGAGCTGGGTTGTTGTTTTTTTCCTTTTTCTTTCTCTTCTTCTTCTTCTCCCCCCTCCCCCCCCCAGGGAATTTCCAGTTTGGCAACTGGTCTCTAGTAGTGGCTTCCTTGTGGGTGTCTTGTTTAATCAAGGGATTGCCAAGTCTGAATATTAATCAGCTCTATTTAAAGAAGTTGGAGACACGAGATGTGTAATTGCTGTGATAATAAGGTGTAGCCAGAGGTGCCTGGTTTGTGTGGCTGGAAGGTAAAGGCTGAATATTTCAGGAGAGAAAGAGAACAGAAGGTGAGACTATAGGATGAATAACTGGGAAAGAGCTTCTTGCTCTGAGACTTTTAAGGTCTCTTCCAGAGCTAAATTGGGGAAAGCCTTTCCACGGTTATCTGGGGAGAAAGCCCTCCCTTGGCCAGGTGCAATCCCTGGGCAGCAAGACAGAGAAAGCAGAGGACTACCAAAGATACCAGGGAATTCATCCTCTGGCAAGAAAAGTACAGCTTCCCACGGAAACACAGCGTTAAAGGTGACCAAAAGAGCAAGTCTCCCAATGTAGGGCATCTGTTTCGTGAGGGCTGGTTTGTGTGAGAGGGAAAAGGTGCCTAGACTCATGATCAGGGTCTCAAGAGGAGGCAGTCATGTGTAGTTCTTGTTATTCACACTGGATCTGTGGGGCACTTTCTGCTGGCCCGGCCTTTGAGATTGTTTTTCCTGATGCCACTGTTTCTCCACGGAGCCCTGGCTGGAGGTGTGCAGAGAGCTGGCCTCCCTCTTTTGTTTCCAGCTCTTACTTTGCATTAAAAGATGATGAAAAGCTGCTTGAAAATGCATTTAGCATTTCCCTTGCCGTCAGCTTTGTAGCATGACTGCCGTGTGCTTTGGTGCAAGGAATTACATATTGCTCTCCTTGCCTGTTTGCTTTTCCATTTCTCTCCGCTCCTGGGCTGGCATCTGCCACCCCCCTGCCAAACACACACAATCTCCTGCTCCACACGCTGTTGTCCACTTATGAATTCCATAACTGGGTTGTTCTCCGCAGGAACGTTGGTTGTCTCGTTGGTTATTTTGCTGCTTGGAATAGGTGGGTGGATGATTTGCAATCATGACTTCAGGTGTTTGGACGGGAATGGTGATGGAGTTGCCCAGCACTCAGCCAGACTCAGCCAGACCAGCTGTAAATCATTTTGTCTGCTCTGTTTTGAAGGCCGCAGCGTTGAAATGGGTTATCCTAGGCAGGAGTGTGGCCACGTGCTGGTAAAAGCAAGAAAATGCCATCACACCCATCACAATCCAGGCTGTGCTGCCAAGGAAAAGAAGTGCAGGGAGCACGTTCAAACACCAGACCCCTTGTCACCCGTGCCACTCATTGTAGATGTGCAGAGCTGTGTAGAGTTTCGGGCTCCTTGTTCCAACAGCAGAGGTGATCAGGAGCCTGCAGGGTGGGCACACAGGGCCTGAGAGCCCTGGGTTTGTTTGGCCAGAGGAGGGTGAGAGGAGATCCACAGCCCGGCCTCAGTGTGGTCACAGAGGGGACAGAGCCAGACTGTTCTTGGAGGCACACTGCAGAAGGACAAGAGGCAGCAGCTACAAATCACATCATGGAAAATTCCAGTTCGGCATTACAAATAACTTATGCACACGAGGGTACTCTGGAACAGTGGGTCAGGACCTTGTGGCATCTCCATGGGCACTGAGGAAGCCAGGTGGCCATCTAGCTTTGAGACAAGTCCTGACTGTCTTTTTATTTGCCTTTAGGCACAGCCATAGAAAACAGTGGCTTTGTAATAGAGAAATGACCTCTCAATGGATATACTTCCTACTGCTCATTGAAAAATAGAATTTCCGTCCCATGGGAAATTCTGGTATTTTCATATTTGTTTTCATCTCAAATTGGAACAGATAATTCCTGAAAAGAATTGATTTGCAAATGTCAGAGTGTTTCATGTTGACATTTTGAGCTAAAATGAGATATTTTTGTTTGAATCAGGTCATCATTTGCCTCTGCCTGAACAGCCTCTTGCTTGCAGGAGCTGTAGCTCTATTTCCTGTGATCTCAGGAAATCCCATGACTGGTTAAACTGTCTCTACCATAACATGCCCTTATTTCTTCCAGCAGCTGATTACTCGGGGGAATTACAAGTCTTCCTTGTAATGGAAGTCTTACAGCCTGCAGTGTGCTGGCTTGAGCAGATGTAGAACAAAACAAGAACCATCACTTTTCCGACCAGAACTCCTTTTTGGGAAACATTTTTTCCCTGTGTGGAGAATCTTGGTTCGAGCAAAATCTCATTTTCTGAAGGGAAAGCAGCTTGTTTCCCCTTTATTTTAGGGAAAATATTCCATCAGCCCAACATGCAATAAATATGTTCACATGTATGTGTGAAGGCGCTTCTTTTCTGCTTTAAAAAATGCTGCAGCCACGTTGTGTTCTCATTTCCCACACACAAGCTCAGACTTCTCCCTGTTAGTTTCAGTGGAGTTAATCCAGTCACGGAGACATAGCTGGGACTAAATTTGGCCCAAGGAAGAGATTTATTGTCTTTTGTAATAACACAGAGATGGAGCCACAGCTGGTACGAACCAAGGAAATCAGTGGAATTTGGATGACTTATACCTGCTGAGGTTCAGCCCCAGAAATATTAATAAGTAACTACCTGTAGTGCTTACAGATGTATTTACAGTCCATTCCCAGGGCTGCTTTGGGCAGAAGACAGCACATTTGCAGGCTTGCTTACTCGGTCTGGCAGGAAGGGGTTTTCACACTTTCTGCTCTGTTGGCAGCAGCCACAGTGGATCTCCTCTCCCATTCCTCTTCTCCCAGCCAGGGCAGTTTGTCCAAATCCTCTGCGAGACCTACCTGCAGATCTTCTGTTCTTTCCATGCTCTAAACCCTGTGTTCTGCAAAGTCAGTGGGAGCTGAACGCAGGCATCTGAGGACATAATTTGGGCTTAAAATTTGTAGCACATTAGGAGCATGCTAATTGCCTAGGGTGACATCCAGCTGACAGCTGATTTGCTGGCAACTCTGTTCTTATTCCTGTTTAAAATTCTATCTCCTAAATAAATGAGTGATGGGATCGATAGCCTCGCTCTGTTAACAGGAGGGCTGTGGTGCACCACTGTGACTTTGACTTTGCTGTTTTCTTTGCCAACTAATTATGACCAAAGTGACATCACAGGTGATCTTCGCTTGTTCCTGAGACACTTTTAACACCACCTCGTAGGCACTTTTCCCAGAACCAATGGCTTTTGTCATCTACTCCTCTGGTTTCCTGTTCATTACATTTGTTGACAAGTGGAGAAAAGAAGGCTCGGGGGGGACATTTTCTCTCTTTACTACTCCCTGACAGGAGGGTGCAGCCAGGTGAGGGTTGGGCTCTACTCTGTGGAACAAGGGGCAGGACAAGAAGACACAGCCTCAGGTTGTGCCAGGAGTGGTTTAGATGGGGCATTAGGGAAAAATTTCTTCACTGAAAGGGTGGTCAAGCATTGGAACAGGCTGTTCAGGGAAGTGGTGGAGTCCCCATCTCGGGAGGGATTTAAAAAATGTGTAGATGTGGCACCCGGGGACGTGGTTAGTGGTGGCCTTGGCAGTGCTAGGCTAATGACTCGATCTCAGAGGCCAAAGGCTTCTGTGATTTTAAGTGCTCAGATGAACTCATCCAAGTTGAGTCCTTGCTGTTTCCTTGCCAGGCTGGGACATTTCCTTCTGCATGCCAGGGTGGGCATTTAAAAATATAACTCACTTGATTGCTTGCCCAAATGTTTGCCGATGGAAGTATCTACACAGTGAGAAGATGTCAATCAACTTAATTGCATGTGCAAATTCCACTCTGCATGTGTAAATACAGGATCTGTGTGTGGTTTAAGTCTCTGCACTGGGAAATTGGGCTTTGCTACCTTTTAAATGCAGTCATTAAGGGTTTGTACGTGGGTTTCAATAGGACAAGGGGAAATGGCATCAAGTTGCACCAAGGGGAGGTTCAGGTTGGGTATTAGGAAAAATTTCTTCACTGAAAGAGTGGTTAAACCTTGGAACAGAATCCCCAGGGAAGTGGTGGAGTCACCATCCCTGGAAGTGTTCAAAAAGCAAGCAGACTTGGCACTTTGCAATGTGGTTTAGTGGGTTTGGGTTTTGGTAAGAGGTTGGACTGAAGATCTTGGGGGTCTTTTCCAGCCAATTCTATGATTCTTTCTGTCAGTGCTGCCTCGGATGAAGTAACGGGCAGGAAAAAAAAAATATTAAATTGAATTAAGGCAGCCGTAATGTCTCGTCTGTGCAGCAAGGACAGGTAGGGCTGGGTGTCGGATCCCACACAGCCCTGGGCTGTGAGCTCAGGAATGGACAGTTACGAAGGGTTAATGTCTCATTTACATGACTGAGAACACACAACTACGGGAAATGCCCGGTTTACAATAAAAAAGATGTGGATTGGGAGGTTCAGGGGAACAAAAGACTCACAGGTAACTTGAAGCAATATATCCAGGAGAGAGAACGTCTATTTCAGTGGCTGGCTAAGCACCGGAGACCTTATATCTGTGGGGTCAAATCTCTGCATAGTTGGTTAACCCGGTCATAATAAAAGAAATTCAGTGAATTTCTCTCTCCACAGTCCTCGGATGAGATTTTCTTACTTTGCCCAAGCACTTTCTATGGGAACTTCTCTATTAAATCAAAGCAGACATCCCTCTACCCCTCTATCTGATAGTAGCCAGCACCACTTGCTTCAGACTAGGGTGAAGCAAATCCTGCAATGGGAAGCTAAGGAATAATTTGCTGTAGATAAAGTTACTTTGCTCAGAGGTTATCTTCAGCGACAAAGCACAATTCTTGCTATCTGATCCCAAGCAGCATGAATCTTTACTTGCCACTCTGCAGGAGAATGAGATCCCTGCATTGTCCTCGGTCCTGGTTTCCAAAATCCATCTTTTCTGCAGGATGGATGTACCTTGTCCCTAGATGGAGCTGTATTTCACCGGTGTGCTGGGTACAGGACCAAACGTTTCACAGTTCATTGAGAGGAATATTGCAGTTTGCTGCCTGTTGTTCTCCTTGGTGCTCAGTTCTGCCTCTGTGTTTTTGTTTTTTTCCTGAGGATGTTTGTGCTTAGGAAGAAAAATACCCAAACAACATAAAACAAAAAAGGAAATTATTGTGTAACCCCTGTAGAGGAATCTGATTAGGAACAGAGCCCTGGGAGAGGCAGGGGCAAATTCTCTGTCCGAGCTTTGAGAATTGCCATGCATTATATTGCCATGAAATAACAATCAGGAGTTGGAAGAATAAGGATTATTCCCACGAAAAGCCACTTCTCCCAAACAGCAGCACTGCATGAAACCAGTTGTGTACCTAATATTTCATTAGAATTAATATTGTTACTAACAGATGTCCATTTTCAGCAGAGCAAATGGAGATGGGATTTTATTGTTTCTCACTTCCACATAAATGGATCTTGAACAGTGATTATGAAAAGCAGCAATTAAACGTTAAAGCAATAAAGTTCAGGTTTAACCATCTTCCTCAGAAACTTGCGCTTCTCCCCAAAAGCAAATAAGAAATGCCAGATTTTAAAGTGCTGCAGGTTTTGGAGCTGTTTTTGAGGTTGTGTGTGCCTCCTTTTCGGCTCCATGCAAACAAACCTGCAGATTAGTGAGTGTGTGTGTGTGCCCGGGTGTGTGCGTGCACGAGTAACCCAATTTCTGCCTTTCATACTTTGCCCAGATTAGAGGCCAAGCCCTGCAATGTGATGGCGAAACATCCAAGCTGGAGCAGGGGCTTAGTTTTTCCTGCATTTGATGTAACAGGTAGATAGAAATGTCCCCTCATGGGGACAGGTTTATTTGGTGCAGCTCTGTCGTTTTATTTATTTACCGATAGCCGTGGTGTTATTTTGATGCAAAACTCTGCCTGCCTCCCCCATTCCCCCTTCCCCTCCTGCCTTCCCTAGAAGTGACATGATCAAAAGCTATTTCTTCTTCAGAGTGATTTCCAGTAACCTCCCGAGCAGTTTTTTTAATTAAATAAACCTCATCTTGTCTAGCTTTCTGGTCAGCATTTTGAACCCCCTGCAGATGGGTCTGAAGGATTAACAGCAAATCCTCCTCGACCCAGCTCAAGCAGATGGGCGGCATGTGTCTGATAAATACTAGGACAAGGTCTGCTTCCTCGTGTTTCCAACAGATAGACGGTATACCCTGTAAATTAAATTTAAAATGGTGGCCCTTTCAACCCTCAGAATAGCAGAGGAAAAGGAATACAAATGATATGAATTTCCCATTCCTGGCACATTGTCACCTTGCGACCACCGAGTCAAACATCACCTGTTGGGCAAAGTGGTACCTCCAGGGAAGGTCAGGTCAGGGAAATGCTGAACTTGGAGAGCACACAATGTGAGTGTGAGCCCCCATTCCTGGCTGCTGCATCTCTTTGCTGATGGCTTTTATTTGCATATCAGTTTGCAGAGTATCCTCTTTCCAAATGAATGTCTCTTTAACATTGGCACCCATACGGCTGCTGCAGTGGGAGGCAGACCTGAATTCCTGCGTGTGCAGAGAAGGGAAACGATCTGCCCTGGGCAGGGAGTTGTGCTGAGTTCCCTGAGCAGAGAACTGGCCATTTCCCCCACCTATTCACTTGCAGGGAGTCAGGAGTGATGACCTTGGCTTCCAGGCACAAGGGCAGGGCATGGGGATGGAGGAGGGGTCTCCACGCAGGTCCCACTTGCTTCCACAGAGGCCCTCCAGGTCCAGGGATTTGCCAGTTTACCAAAGATGCTAAAGAAACAACCCCTTTCTCCTTATTTTGTGCCTTGTTTGTTGTTTTTTTTTTTTTTTTAAATTCATTTTAGAAGGAAAACCAGACTTTTTTAAGAGTCGTGCTTTATCTGTCATTCCTCCTGCCATCTCTTGCCCTCCAGGCTGGTGGTCACTCGAGAACAGAAAGATTTGCCTACAATTGCTCTGCCTGACAGCATTAGTGGAAACTGCCTTTCCCCTGGTGACCTTGCTGCTAAGCTGGAGACTGCCAGTGACTGTCACCTCCAGTGACACTGCTCAGAGGGTCCTTGTCAGAACAATTACCTCTGGTATGTCACTAGATTGTCTTGCAGAGCCTTGGGCTCCTGAGTCGGGGTACCTGTGGTATTTTGGGGTAAAAAGTACTGTGTTTATTGGCCAAATCTCGGGGATGTGGCACACTTGCAAAGTCGGTGGCTCTGCAACTCTGCAAACAGGTGAGGAGGTGGTGAGAGCCATGCAGAAGCAGCAAATGAGATGTCATTTGAAGGCTCATTTAAACCTCAAGTTGGGGAGACTGGGTTTGTAGACGTATCTCCTGTTAGAGGCATTAATACACAGTGCAGAGTGTGTTTTCCATTCCTAAAACATTGGTTTTCCCTCTCAGATAATTTAGGGTAGGATTTAAGAGAGGGGAAAAAAAATAGCTAAGCCAGTTTAAGGGTAGCAAGCCAGCCAGCCTTTCCTCCCAGTCGGCATTCAAGGGTCATATCATCTGCAGAGCCCTTTGTAGATAAGGTGTGGTGGGATGAATGCTCTCTTGGAAGGGTGATAGCAGTGGAAAAAATGGGAGAATTCAAAGGAGGAGTTTAAAATGCCATAAAGCTGGTGGACTGAATGTTCAGCTGTTGCAAACCAGCTTACTCTTGGCTGTGGGTGGACTTGCATCGTGTTACTCAGCTAAAAATCTGGTCCGAAAAATCACAAACAGAGGAACAGAAGAGGCCCCTGGGCAAATTTTATATTTTTGTATGTTTCTAGATGCCGTTTCTGCTAGTTCTCACTTTTAATTATCTAAATGACACTTTCCACTGATGTTTTCTTCAGCAGGATCACTGCGGGCATAAAAAGCACATTTCCTTAAGCATTGCTTGTCTCTCAGGATTGTAAAGTGCCAAGGCAGAAGAAGCAGTTTCTTTTATGACATATGCCCATGTCAGCTCACCTTTTAATCCTTGTGATGAGAAACAGTCAAACTTTGTAATGATGACTGGGAAATCTGAGTGAATGAACAAGAGAGAAAAAGAACCGTTCACTGACTTAATTTTCCAAATAACTGGAACAGTTTAGAAAATGAGTCAGCTTTTTTCTTGTTTCTTTTCCCCCTTGGCTTGCCCAAAATGTTTCAATTTTCATCACTTTAGCTGTGCTCTTTATCTGCTTTTGGAGCTGTGATGTTGGAGTTTGATAACTCCCTGCCTTTTCATGGCCTGGCACAAGGAAGCTGAGATAAGTGGAAGGGAAGAGTTATGTTTTGTGATAAGGTGGTGTCCCCCGCAGCACATACCTGCCTGCCCACTGAATATTTCCTCATTTGCCTATGGGACATAAGAATATATTTGGAGCCAGAGGTTGCCTTTAGCTGCAAAGTCACAGGGCAAAGCAAGGCTCAGTTGTCAATTTTAAAAAGCACAGACCTTGTCTACTGGAGACCTACTCAAAGAAAACTTCTTTTTCTGTGATAAGTGGAAAACTCGATGTTTAAAGTGTCTGTTAAAAGCAAGTTTTTCATAGCTGAGAATGTAGCAGTTGAACAATTTGCACCAAAGTAGTTTCTTTTCTTTCTCTCTCTCTCTTTTTTTTTTTTTTTTTAAATGGCTTGTGCAGTTTTAAATTTTTCCAACATGGACTTTCCTAGGTTTTGTCAAAAATATTGAATGACAAAAATGTCAATTTCTTTCAGCTTTCAAGGTTAAAAACTTGTTTTCTTTTTCATGTAAAACATTTCAGTCAGCACATTTCAATGCATTACCACTGGTATGTCACCAGATTGTCTTGCACAGCCTTGAGTTTAAAGAAGGTTTAAAATTTCTTGGTGCAGGAAAAAGTCGAGAAGATTTCACCCAACAATGTTTTGTCTTTAACAGAGCAGAACCCCAATACTGTCTTGTCTTTTCAAGTGAATTTCTGTGAGAGATGTTTGGAACTTGTGGTTTTTAGGTTTTTTTACAGCACTTCTGTGTTCAGGGCCAGGCTGGATGGGGCTTGGAGCAACCTGGGATCATGGAAGGTGTCCCTGCCCATGGCAGGGGGTGGAATGAGATGGGTCCCTTCCAACCCAAACCATTCTGGGATTCTGTGACGCCGAGACTGGAAAGATGACTGGATCTATTCCTGGTTCTATTCTATTCCTGGATCTATTCCTTATCCAACCGAACCACACTGAGAGAGAAGGAAGTGGCCCTGCTCTGGCCCAGGGGCAGGGAGACACCTTTAGACCGGGTGGGCAGCAGGACAAGGTGCGGGAGGCTGCACTTCCACCCCCTTCCCACCGCAGGGCCTCCAGGAACAGAAAAGCTCCAGGAACAATTCTGAAGAACAGTGATTTATTCTCCACTTTCAAGTGATACTGTGAACCTTTTGAAGCAAAGTGAGGTGGTTATTTTTTTGTGTGTTGTTTCTTTTTTTCCCAGGGATTCCCCAAGTGGATGGCTGTCAAAGATTTTAATATACTGCAGGCACAGCAGCTAATTCTCAAATCTCTTGCAGAAGGATCTTACAGAGGGAAGCTAGGATGCAAATCCTTTTGAAGGCTTTTTCCATTTTGAAACCTATAAATAGGAAAGTAGGGCAAAATGACTTTGACAAGTTTAGACCTCACCTTCTTTAATTACTCTCTTTGGATCAACAACCTGACTGCAAATGCTTATCTGCTCCCACATTACGCACAGGTTTGGAGTTTATTTTTTAAGAATAGTGCATGACAATTCTGCATAATATTTTTAATACCCCTGGCCTCCAGAGATTTCCATATTCCAGTTGATCTTTAAGTTTATAATTGATATAAATGGTGAGCAGGGCCGATTGCTTGAATTGTCCTTTCAATGTAAAAAGTCTGTCTATTTATTCTCTAAGAATAGTAAATTTTCTTCCTAATTCTTTTTTTGCATTTCTACTTCCTTTTTCTGTAAAATATGAAGATTTAAATTGAATGTGCTTTGCTTCTGCTTAGTAATAATCGCTAATATAAACTGTTAAGCTATAAATAAATTAGTTGCATGGGTGCTGTTTTTACAGATGTTTAAAACAAAGCTTATCTGGTTACCCTTCTATAATGCATAATGTTGTTTTAATAAATAAGATAAATGATGATCCTTGTGGCTCCCTTCCAACTCAGAATATTCTCTGATTATTTCCTATCTCTGTGACTACTGCATGTACACAGTGCAAGGAGGAAGGTGGTTTGTGTCACTTTACATAGAGCACACATGAAAAATAACACAATTGTGTTAAATACTGTATTTGATTATGCTACAAGACCTGAGACATGGCTATTGTAGGGTGATTTATGCTTTTCTGTGGTATGAAGGGCTGTAAAATATATAAATTTAGTACAATATTGCTTTTTGCCTCATTTATCACGCCAATATCCAGCCTTGATGAACACGGGAGAAACACTGAGTGCACGGGGGAATGTTTTGAGAGCTGTGTGGCAATCAGGCTGTGAGATCAGGGATGCAGGAGCCACCACACAAATTTACCATCAACAGGTCTCTGTGCAGAGCAGCAGTTCAATGCTCCAGGTATGGAGTCATCAGATTAGTCCTTCTCCTTCCTCAAATCAGGAATAATGTGGCAGCAGGACTAGGGAAGTGATTCTTCCTCTGTGCTGGGCACTGATGATCCCATACCTTGGGTTCTGTGTCCAGTTCTGGGCCCCTCAGTTCAGGAAGGACATTGAGGGGCCAGAGTGGGTCCAGAGAAGGGAACGGAGCTGGGGAAGGGTCTGGAGCACCAGGAATGCCTCAGCCTGGAGAAAAGGAGGCTCAGGGGGGACCTTCTGGGTCTCCACAACTCCCTGGGTGCAGCCAGGGGGATTGGGCTCTTCTCGCAGGGAACAAGGGGCAGGACAAGAGGACACAGTCCTAAGATGTGCCAGGGGATGATTAGGTCAAATATTAGAAAGAATTTCTTCACAGAAAGGGTGACTAGACATTGGAATAGACTGCCCAGGGGGGTGGTGAAATCCCCATCCCTGGAGGTGTTTAAGGAAAGGCTGGACGTGGCCCTCAGTGCCATGGTCTGGTTGACAAAGTTGGTGTTCAGTCATAGCTTGGACTCGATGATCTCAGAGCTATTTTTCCAACCCAACTGATTCTGTGTGATTCTCTGTGATTCTCCGTTATCTCCCTGGCATGCAGCACCTGGGGACAGTGGTCTGTGAGAGCTGCCACAAGGAACAGTGTGGATTTGACAGGCAACAAACCAGCATCAAGACACAGAGCCATTTGCCAGCTCAGCCCAGACACAGGAATCGTCTGAGCTTTGGTGACATCAGAAGGTGGACATCAGAAGAATCAGATTCTAGAATTTCCTCTCTCACTCCATTTATAGACAGGACCTGCAGATAAATAGCTTGGAGGGAGACATCTCCATTTTGAACATCTGTGTTTGCTCATGAGGCCCTCTGTGCTAGGCCATAACTCACTCCATGCATCCATCTATCCAAATTCTTCGCAAGAACTGCAGGGATTGTGGAGGATTGCTCCCTTAGTCCCACGCAGGAGGGACAAGCTTTGTCTTAGGTGCTTAGTGACAGTGGTTTTGTCTGGTTTTTTGTTATCTTTCAGCAGGTTTTGTTGCCATTTCTCATGCATTGTGATTCTCTTTTTGCGAGAAGGAAAAACCTCAAGTTGTGCCAGGGCAAGTTTAGATTGGAGATTAGGAAATATTTCTTCACCAAAAGGGTTGCCAAGCACTGGCACAGGCTGCCCAAGCCTGTGGTGGAGCCATAATTTCTGGGAGGACTTAAAAGATGTGGATGTGGCACTTGGGGACAGGGGTTAGTGGTGGCCTTGGCAGCGCTGGGGGAGTAGCTGGACTTGCTGATCTTAGAGGGCTTTTCTAACCTAAAGGATTCTATGATTTTATGATTCATTTTACGAGTCTACCCCTTACTGCTGCTTCCCATTAGACCAAGACGCTCTTATGGGCTGGAAACTCCCAGAACCTTTATCTGACCCAACCAGTTTCCAGTTCAGCCCTCTACCCCATTCTGCAGTGAGTTACTTCTAAACCTTGGTACCTGCTGGAGGACAGTGAGCTGAATGGTAAACAGACATGCACCATAAATTTTGAGTCAAAATATGTTCCTGTAATGCATCATCTCTGGCCACAGTTGTGTTACTGTGAGTGCACGGAGACTTTACAGAGCTTGCAGGAGAGAACTTGCATGTCCGAGAGGAGCATCCACTGCCAGCTGTAATTCTCTGCTGTCCCATGCCATTCTTGCACACAGTTCGAGAGTTTGACCACCAAAGTCAAATTATTTTGAATTCTCTGAATATTGCTCACACTTGGACCTATAGCACTGAATTTTTTAACAGTTGTGTAAATAACAGCACAATTTACCTTCAGTTCTTTGAAGGATTCTAGTGCCAGCTACCACTGTCAAGGTCTTAGACAGAGCCCAAGCTCCATCAGATGTTTTACTGCTCATGTGGTCTGCTAAGTGTTGTCTGCCAAACTGTTTTTTTAAGCTCCTGATGCTATCTTGAATGACAAAGCATTAAG
The DNA here is from genome assembly GCA_013389985.1 of Dryoscopus gambensis. Taxonomy (NCBI): domain Eukaryota; kingdom Metazoa; phylum Chordata; class Aves; order Passeriformes; family Malaconotidae; genus Dryoscopus; species Dryoscopus gambensis. Next base: position 401,873 of record WEIT01016947.1, read on the forward strand.
GCAGCTAGCTGGGTTTTAATCTAAATATTTTTAAGGAAATGCATAATAACCATTACTACCAGATATTTTCCTTGTTGTTCTGATTTTATTTCTTCAGTGTGCTGATTTTTAAAACAAGTGTTTCAGTTTCCTATTCACAACAGGGCTCTGTACCACAGGAACAAGTTCTACTGATCCATTAGGTCATTGGTGCCTCCAGGCTGCTGGCCCCAAAACAACCAGTCAAAACCAGTGGATCTCAGTGATTTAGGCTGGTTTGGAACCAAGCCTTAGCATTTTCTTATTCTTCACCTCTGTCTTTTTATGTTAGAGCCTCCCATGTTGAATGTGTGGCAGCCAGAGAACAACACTCACAGCAAAGCATGAGAATGTAAACATTTAAAACAACATTTGTGCCACACAGTGGGAATGCCGATCCACATTTTCAGTGTAGATCTCTACTTCCTTGTACGTGATAGTGACACAATTTTTGGGCAGGTCAGAAACCTCATGGGAAGGGCCTGAGCTCGCAGATGAGCCAAGGATGAGGATGTCTGTCTGGCTGTGCTGGTTGTCAGCAGTGTGGCTGAACACGTACCCATGAGCTGCCGTATCCGTAGGGAAGGAGAGGTGGATGGATCTGCTCAGTCAGTGATTGTGGATGCCTGTGAAGGTGCAGTGGGGATGCAGAGACTGCAACACTAACATTTAGCCTACAACTCCCTTTTCAGGGGTTATTTTGTGAGCCCCTTAGAGCACAACCTGTGCAGACTGCAAGGTAAAGGTAAAGCTCCCTCGTCTGCCCTGCCCCTTCCTCGTGGAGTTCTGTGAGCAGAGGGTTCAGCAGGTATCTCTCTCTGTTACTGAAACAATCTCTGACATCTCTGATCTTTTTTTGGGGTGTTTTGCAGCTGATGCAGATGTGGAAAATGCATGAAACAGTTCCTGAATTCCCACTGGTGGGAAGAGAACAGATTTAAACATAAACTGTATATAATATGGGAGAGAGGTGTTCACTAAATACAGATATTTTGAACAGCTATGATAAATCAATGGTGTTGCCTTTGATAAGGCCAGCACAGAAAACCCTTCCATGGCACAACCTGTTCTCCCAGAAGTTTAGAAGTGTTCCTGGGAAGAACATAAGCCATCCTCTGCTCATCTGGGCTGCATTTGATGCAGATACTGGAAATACAAAATGCCTGTTTCTGGTTAACTGAACCAAGGCAGAGCATTTTTGTCTAATTTTTGAGATAGGTGTGCCCTTGTGCTGCATTAGCTCCCTTTTATTTTCTATAGGCAGAAGCTGTGGCCACAATTTTGTTTTCCTAATTTCCTCTGATTTTAGTAACTCTTGATTGCGGTGCCCCTGCGTAATCATTCAAGGTAGATTGTTGGTGTAAGCTGCATTGCAAGGTCTGCCTCTATTCAATGTGTTGCCGGCTATAACAGAGGCCCCAGACTAAGGTCAAAATTATTATGTGGAGATTAAACTGTAGAATTTAATTATGTATTCTGTTGCTCCTAGTACATTTATTAATTTAGCAGTACAAACTGACTGGAGCTAAACAAGCAGGGCTGATTAATTTGCAAAGACATCTAGGTAACAGATTGTGATCAAAGTGGAGACCTGATCCTGTTAGATTGAAATGTGTTGTTTTGTGCTACATGAAGGACATAGAGCAGCATGGTTTATCTTTATCAATGCTTTCCTCTGAAGGAAAGGAACAAGCTTGCAGATATAATCAGCGCTGAGGCAATGCCACTCAATAATTACCCACTGTCTCATCATAATCCCGGAACTAAGCCCCTGCCCAATCCATCTGGGACACTTTTCCATCTATTGCACAGCTCAAGAATACGTGTGTAAGCTATTACCTCTGGTCGTGCTATCTGTCCCCTGAGTAAAGATTCATAGCAGTGACCAATTATGTTGCAGGGGGCTTCTCTGTCTTTCTGTCTGGTTTTTTTTTCCTCTCTCTTTTTGCCACTGAATCATCCTGTATTTCTTAATTATAGTAATGGCACACCAGTGCTCTGCTACTCTGGGGTGCAAGAGCCTACACAGCTACAAAAGTGGCATTGCTTGTCACTTGTAAAGCAAATGTTAAAGTAATGGGGGTGTGAGAAAAGCCTGTGTTGATGTGATCAGGCATCTGAAAGCTAATTGAATGCTACAGGTGGAAGTTTCTATTCTTGGGACGATGAGAAGGACCCGGTTTGCATGGCAACTGAGATAGTGGAAGTTCACAGCCTGAAATCCTTATTGTAAAAAAAAAGATGGTAGGAAAGCCAGTGGCCAAAGCATGGATTTGGGATGGCATTACCTCAGAAAGGATGGAGAATGGGCCAGGTTCCCGTTCTCGTGGGCACAGGATGCAAAACTGAGGTCACCAGTGTGCCAGCAGCTGCTCTGCTCTGCATTTCTTTCTTTCTTTCTTTAGACAAATATCCAGCCCGTGGCCCAAAGGTCCCGAAGTTCAAGCCAGTGTTTAAAAGGGGAGTAGAGCAGCTTCACGGAGGTCTTTGCCTTAGACTAAGCAGGATCAGCAGGGACAGCTGCAGGGTCTTGAAAGTCAGGACACTCATTTACCACGGATTTAAGAGGGTCTCTGGTGGTGTTCTGTGTTGATAATCTGGTGATTCTCGTGTGCTGGGCAAAGAAGAAAAGTGGAAGGAGGAAAGAGATGGCTTGAAAAGGATGAAATCCCAAATAATTGCTTTATGTGATTGCTAGAGAAGATGTTTTGAAGGAACGAATCAGATTTCCCCCCACCAAGGCTGATCATCGTGAGAAGTTGCTGTGATGTCTCTTTGTGTCTGTTAAGTATTGGAGTGGAATGCTCTGATTCACAGCCCTGCCCAGCTCTGTTATCACAGGGGATGGATTCAAGAGCTGGCTCTGGATGTCTCTTTGCCTGTTTCCTCTTGCACAACCAGGAAGGGCACCTGCACCTTTCCCTTTCCTTTCCCTTTCCCTTGTCTCTCTGCTGATGGAGCGAGCACACACACCTATAATGAGATGTGCAGTTGCTGATTATCTTATGGACAGGGATTTTTGGCCCCAGTGGAGCCTGGGGCATGGAGATCCTCAAGGACTGTGTTATCCCTATAAGCAAAACAGGCAAAATGTAGGGAATTACACATAAAATCTGAGAGGGGTGTCCTGGTTAACAGGGCAGGTCAGTGATAAAACCAGGGAGGCAATTGCAGCCTCCCAGCCTAGTCACCCCCTAAATTCTTGGAATTTAATTGCAGAAGCATTTGTACCATAGGATTGCAGTGATTTCAGCAGAGAAATCTCATTCATGTACGTGTGACACTTTTTAGATGTGCCAGTTTACAGACAGAGCAGAGTTAAGTGCAAAGACAACTCTGAATTGATCTCTGAAGAACAAAACCAAGTGGGTTTGTTTTTTCCAAAGACCAAGAGATAAATCCATATTTTGGTGATCTGACAGGTGGCATTTCTTTCAAGAAGAAAGCAGAACAAGGCTGCTGGATGATAAGAAATACTAAAAAAAAATCAGGTAATTTATTTTTGTGTGTCGTTCAAGGATTAATCCCCTTACTATAAATTCCTCCTGAATTATTTCCGCTTCATTCTGAAAATCTTGTCTGTGGGTGAAAGCAAGCCTTTAATTTTTTTTCTAGTCCAGAACTACTCACAATAAGATTTTTATTTATTCATTTCTTTTTTTCTAGATACCTATTTTTGGATGCAACTACACACAGTGCAGAACAAATGCAGCATTTCCAAAGGACTTGTTTTCTGGAGAACGAGACCTTTAGAGACCTTCAGTTTTATTATTTTTATTTCTAATTATTATCTAAATATTATTATTTTCTATTTTCACTGATAGTGATGTGTCTGGAGGGGGGGTAATTTTTCCTTTTCTGATTAATAACCCTGAGGCAGGGTCATCTTTAGCCATGGTCCTGGGGGCTGGCTAGACTGGTCCAGATGGTGCCACGTTGGCTAACTTCCTGTCAATACTCTTAACAGCTTACAGATAGGTTTATCAGGAACGGGCAATAACTCAGTCTAGACGAAAGAGTCTATCAGGCATCTAAACTAACAGAAGGAAGACAGAGGATATTCCTAATTTTCATGTATCAGTTGGGCTGCCCACTTAAGACCCGGTGTGAGCTGTCCTCTGTGAGACAGAAATTGGTCATTAGGACACTGCGCTGAATTCTGCCCTCTGGACAGAGGCTCTTTCCTTCTTATTTTCCAGCCAGAATAGCTGAGGTTGATTCTTGAAGCTGCAGTGCTCAAGCCTCTCTTCTCTCCCCATCACTGTCCCCAGTTTCAAATTTGTCCTCGTGAATTTTATCCCCACACAGCCAAGATAAAAGCTTTCTTTGATCAGAGAACAACCTCCTTTGGGCTTGCAAATATTTTTCTTGCCCTGAGTTCTTAATTTCTGTATGATCCATGCTCGTGGGGTCAGAGTAGGCCACAACTGGTTTCCATGCCCCTTCTCTGTAGGAATATGAAGAGCCCAGTAGGTCACTGGGGACTGGAGGCTTGTTTTTAACCTGGCTTTGATATTCAAAATATACACAATGTCCAAACACTCCAGTGTCTGTCACTGCCCACCTGATGACCACTGTCAGAAAGAATCTGCTTGGAAAGAAGGCTGAAGACGATGCTATCCCCTGCTAGATATTTGGTTTTTGAAGTCTCTGTTCAGCAGCGTTTTCAGCAGGCTGAGGGGTGATCAGAGAGCACTGTACCATATTGGCTGCCTTATGGGAAATATTCTATGTGAATCCTGTAGTCGTGGTGCTTTCATTATGCTAATGTCTTTGTCCAGGATTACTGAGTCTTCTTCCCATTCCCATTCAGTCCAGCAGCTCTGGTTTGCCTGGTTTACTCACTGCTCATGAAAAGCAGTGGGTGAAAATACGCTCCTCTTTCTTTCTTTCTTTCTTTCTTTCTTTCTTTTAAGCCTCCCAGCTCGTGCCAGCCTCTCTCATGATGACATTCTTCTTCAGGATGGGATCAAGGACTCCTCCTTTTATCACTGGTAGTGATGGACCTTCTCCTGGGCCTGGTGGGACCATGTGCAGAAGAAGACCCAGCCTTGGCTCAGTCTGGGTGACAGCAGAGGGCCCTTATTCCAGCACATGCCTCCGTCTCTGCTGTTTGATAGAGCTGGGCTGAGAGTTGCGTTTTTTAATTTTATTTTATTATTAGGCTTCATGGTTGAGGGATATTCATAAATGGTTTATGATAATTTATCAGCCCACTTGGGTGAATATTGAATTTTGTATTTTACATGGCATGCCAATTTCCCATCTGTTGTATTTGAATAATATACAGGATAGACACTACCACTCAAGTAATCCCTTTACTACCAAATCAATATACAGTGCATATGGTGCTGTTTGGCCCACAGATATTTATTGTAGGTCTCTTTGGATAATTATCTTCTAACTCCCCCTGTGTCCTGGTTCTGTAAGCCCTGATCCTGCAAATGCCTCAGACATGAGTGGCCTCACACATGTGAGCCCTTCAGTCATGTTTACTGGAAGTTTATCTGTAAAGCCTTCAGAATGTTCTGTTCATGGCACCTTTCTTTATTCCTGGAGAGCACCTGGGATGGGATGGCCGGTTGTTGCAGGTGATGCTCGTCTTTTCTGTTCCCTGCCAGGATTTTCTGTTCACATAGATTTGCATGACATTTCTTCAACTGGAAAACAGTTTTGGGATCCTCGCTTTAATGAAGGCTGATGTTGTTGTTTCAAAGAGAAGACAGTCAAACAACTTTACAAAAACACCCAAAAAACCAAACTAACCCCCACCTCACCAAATTATCTGCGGAGGCATTTCGACCCTTTTTGATGAGGGGATTGTTTTTAACAGGTTATTTGTGATCACTGTAAAAGAAACTCACACTTCTTCATTTGAGACTGAATTCTAACAGAATTTCTCTAGATGTACTGATGTGGGAAAGTGCTTTTAGCCCCAAGGTGGCATTAAGGCTCCTTTACCAGGTAATTTTAGTGCCTCAGAAAATTCATTTCAGTGCTGCATTTGCCAGGGAGCAAATACAGAGTAGTTTAGGATGTGATTGAAGGGCTGGAAATATTTAGATTTTTTTTTTCTGCTTCCTTTGGTACAAGAAAGCTCTCTCTCCATGGCTGCATCACACTCAGGTTCTGAACTCAGCATTAAAGAATAAACAACTGAACCTGGATTCCTTCCTGCTGAGAGGATTCTGTGGGAGGCAAAAGTCACAGAGCCTTTCCCTGATTCACCAGTGCTGGAGGCTGCTCAGCAGTGTGAGGGAGATTGATTTTATTTGCCCTCCTCCTTGGGGCAGCAATACACAATTTCACAGGAGGAGCATAACAGGGTCTGGGTGGGAGTTTGGAAAGGGGCAGATGAGAGCTGGTGAGGCTTGAAAGGGCAGTGGATAGGGCTGGAAGTGGCAGATCCAGCTTGAAATTCATGGTTTCATTAAAAATAATTTAGTATATTTGTCATATTAATGCAGGAATAAGAGGTATTTTCCAGGCCTTTCTTGTTTGCGTGCCAGCTGACTGTCTGTGTGCTGCTGCCCAAGGAAAATCAGCAGGTTTCAGGAGCTGTGGGGAGCTTTGTGGGGATGTGGAGATGGATAAAGTCCCCAGAACTTTGGTTGTGTTTGGGCAGGGCTGGAGGAGAAATTCCTTCTCCCATCCCTTTGCTAGAGGTGGGCTCAGCAGGGTCAGTGAGTAGGACAGGTGTGAGTAAGCATTGCTAATGTGTTATTTTGGGGAGTCAAACTGAAAAATCAACCTTATCCCATCTCCCCCAACTGGGGCAAGCTTCACTGAGACACAGTAAAAGGGAGGGTTTGATATTTGGTAAGGGTGGGACAATGAGGGAAAGCCTTGAAGATGAAAGTCCCATCTTTAAATCTTGGTGATTCACCGCAGCTGCTGCAACCAGCACTGGGAAAGGCTCCCAAAAACTGCACGGGAACTGAGCTGTCCACATCAAGAGAAAAAATTCCCTTTGACATCACCAGCACTTCCTTATATGCCCATGGAATGTCTCTATGGTCTGGAAACAGGAAACAAATAAATACTAATGAATCAATCTGACAGCTCTCAGATGCATAACAGGGCAAAGGAGCCCTAGCTCCAGGTAAGCAGAGATGAGTAATTAAAGGAAATAATTATTATGTGTTTGTTTAATTGAAAATTCCCCGAGGGGAAATGAGATAATTTTAAGTAAATGCTTTCACCAATGCATTAAAAATACATTTGTGATCAAGTCTAGATTGTCAGAGGCAGATGGGCAGGCCTGCAGGCAAACAGAGCTGCTGCAGCGACCCACTGCAGCAGAGCAGTGGGATGGGACTTCGGCATAAGGAGTGAAAGATAAAACCAAGGGAGTGATTTTTTTTAAAGCCTGAGCAGATGCCTGCAGAGTTTCTGTGTGGTAGGAACGGCTGGTTGGATCTTCTCCTCTTTTGCACAGAGCGGGAGAAGGTGTTTTGGACTTGCTGGGAGAGTATTTTATACCTCAAAATCTGTGTGTGTGTGTGCCTATGCATGGAGCACATGCTTATCCGTTCCCCATAGCTAAATCAACTTACATCTACTTCTGAAAAGGATTTTCTCAGTGCTTCCTTGCCTTTGACAGGTTCAAAATAAGGCTTTCTAAAAGTCTTTGTGCCAACCTCACCCAAGATTTTGAAATTTGCTGACTATCTTTGAAAGTTAAGTCAGGAGCAAGTCAGTTTTGGCTGGTGGATGGAGGGAAACTGGTTTTAAATGGTTTTAAACATACGTAGACATTGTATTCAGTATTTTCTCAACCTGGTCAGCTCTGTGAGGGTAATAGGGTATAAGAGCCCCTAAAATATAAATGTGGAACTCTCTGGCCTGTACCCTTGAATCTTGTAGTTTGAAGACCTACCAGTGTTACTGGCTCACGACCTCTGTTGGCTACAGGATGAGGATGTGATGCGATGCTTAAAACTGAAACCTGTTCTCTTCATTCCCCTGGACCTATGGTGGAATACACACTAATATTTGTTTAGTATGTTACCAAGCAATTACTTTGATAAGTCCTGAGATAAAGCGGGAGGCCTGGTCGATGCTAAACAAGCATTTCATTCCTTAATGGGCCATTTCTTTATTACCCTGCCCTTGTGCCAGATGTGCCCAGGTCTGGAACTTTATATTTGTGAGTAGTTTCTTCATCTTTAAAACAGTGACTTGCAGGGTAGGGCTTCAAATCAGATATTGCTGCAGGCATTTCTAAATTATTTCCTACCCCCCTGCACACACCCATTCTTCAGCCTTCTGTATTACATCCCCTCTGCCTGGAAAACAGTGAGATTTTCACTGTGCAGGAGGTGTCTTCTCTTAGTGGCTCTGTGGCTGAGATTCAATCAGTGGCTGAGCTGTATGATGTTTCTTTCTCTGTTTTCATGCTTTTCCATTGACTCCTGTGGCACAATCCTGCGTGTGATCCCAGGTGATGAAATCCAATCAAGCTGAAACTCCTCGAGTTCCCTCGGACAAGGCAGATTGCTGAGTGGCCAGCCTTCATCCCAGCCCTCTGCTCTGCAGTGCTGTCATTTCAGCCACCAGAGCTGTGACTGGTGACAGGAGTGACGTGGCAGAGCAGGAGTCAGGTGGGAGCTGTTGCTGCGTAGAGGGGGAACTGCATGGAGGGGTCTGAAGGAAGGGATATGAGAGAATTAAGGATGGAGTTATTCCTGAAATAGGAAAAAGATGGTGTTCCAGGCACCAATTCTTGCAGCAGTCCACTACCTAACTCCAAAAATCTCTTAGAGAAGGTTGTTTTTTCCTTTTCATGGAATCACAGAATGGTTTAGGTTGGAAGGGACATTAAAGCTCATCCAGTTCCACCCTCTGCCATGGGCAGGGACACCTTCCACTATCCCAGGTTGCTCCAAGCCCCATTCTGCCTGGCCTGGAACACTTACAGGGATGGGCAGCCACAGCTTCTCTGGGCAACCTGTGCCAGGGCCTCACCACCCTCACAGGGAAGAATTTTTTCCAAATATCCCATCTATCCCTGCCCTCTGGCAGTGGGAAATCATTCCCCCTTGTCCTGTCCCTCCATCCCTTGTCCCAAGTCCCTCTCCAGCTCTCTTGGAGCCCCTTTAGGTACTAGAAGGGGTTCAGAGGTTCTCCAGGTGGCCAGGTCGTGTCAGGCTTCTCATCCACCAACAGCCCCAAGTCCTTCTCAGTAGGGCTGCTCTAAATCCATTCTCTAACCAGTCTGGATTTGTCCTTGGGGTTGACCCAACACATGCAGGACTATTTTATTTTATTTTATTTTATTTTATTTTATTTTATTTTATTTTATTTTATTTTATTTTATTTTATTTTATTTTATTTTATTTTTAATTTTTTTTTTTTTTAGATTACTTTATTTTATTTTATTTTCACTCTCTTGTAAGGCTTTTCAAAAAAGCCCATTTAAAACATGTTGGACTTTATGTTGCTCTCTTCCCACTTGAAAGTAGCCTTCACCACTGGAAGAAAATGTGAATAATTGGGAAATATCAGCCTGTGTCCCATGGGCTGGCAGACCCTCTCTTCCCTCTGCTGGCCCTCACAACAAGGCACAAAATCTCATTCCTAAAAATGCTATTTTTCCTTTTTATCAAAAGCTATATCTCTGCTGTAAAATAATTTCAGGAAAGTTTGGGCAGGTGAAAAATAGGAAAAATACATTTCATCAAGCCTCAATCCTTAGGTTTTTTAACTACCAAAATCTCTTGACTAATTAATTGAGTTTCGTGGAGATTTTTGTCTTGGTGTCAGTGCACACACAGACATCTGGAGTGCAGCTCAAGGGGCCTCAACTCAACCCCTCCACTCTGTCAGAAGCTAGACCAGAACCTCCTCCTTTCCCAGCTTCTCCCATCCCACCAGACTCGCTCTTGCCATTTATATTCCTCCAAAGATGCGTGAATTCCCTGCAAAGGGGCGGTGGAGCTCTCCGGGCCACGGCCCCGCCCGCCGCCCCAGCTCTGTGCCTCAGTTCCCCCTGCCTGGCTGTGCCATTCCCGCCTCTCCCAAAGCCTGGCTGAGGCAGAGCTGTGGATCACTGCCATTTGGCTGAGGGTCAAGCCAGAGCAGGCAGAAGCCCTGGTGCTTGGCAGGGGGAGAGAGTCTTGAAGGATTGGAACACAGCGCCTGCTCCCTCTGTTAAAGGACTCCCATCCTGTTCTCTCCAAGGCGCTCGTGAGCGGGTGCAGCCCCTCTCCTGGATACCCCAACAGCAGCAATGTCTGGAATTGCTCTTTCATTCTGGTCCACGCAGGAGATCTCATTTCTCCGGGACCTTCCTGTGGTTATCCTTGTCCCTGCCGTTCCAAGGCTAATCTAAGGATGCAGGCCCTACCTTGGGCTACCCTGGAAGGCTGCTTGGAAGCCTCATCCAGCACAGCAGAGCACAGCTGCCCATCTTGGGAGCAAGGCAAACTGGCAGGAGCATATCACACCTGTGCTCCATGCTCTGAACTGGCTGCCAAGTCGCTCCTGGGCCCTGTCCAAGACTGGTTAAATATCGATAAAGCCGGAAATGAACTAAGCTCTGACTAGATCCAAGGCTGCTTTTCTGCCTTGCCTCCTCACAACACCTGAAATGCCATCTGAGCCCAGATCCGTGTCCACACGGCTGGTGCCCTGCTTGGATAAGGATCTCTGTTAACAGCCCATTGCTCTGTGGGGCCTGAACCTGGGAAATCAAGGGGAGTTTTCCCACAAATAAAATGGGGAAAGGCATCTACAAGAACGTTATGTGGAGACAGGAGGAAGCAGGAGAAGAAAATCAAAGAGAAGGATCAATGCTTATCCTGGTTGCCCAGAGAAGCTGTGGCTGCCCCATCCCTGGAAGTGTCCAAGGCCAGGTTGGATGGGGCTTGGAGCAACCTGGGATAGTGGAAGGTGTCCCTGAAGGGTGTTGGAACTGGATGTTCCTTAATGTCCCTTCCAACCCAAGCCATTCTGTGATTCCACAGTCTTTGAGCTAGACTTCCTCATCAAAGGAAGAAAGATTTGAAAGGCTGTGAGAAAGGAAGATGAGAGGTTGGCTTCTTCTCCTGTTTTTTTTAACATAGTACAGATATTTTCCCTGCTTGTGCAGAAAGGACTTGCAGTCAAGGGCACCTGAGAGCTGTGACTTAGTGAGTTTGGTGTTCATGGTGATATGCAGAACTCTGTGGGGTCAAACCATGCACCTCCAGTATTTCATCATCCAAGTTCCCTGAATATGCTCAAAATTGTGTTTTGACGGTCAGTGAAGAGGCCAGGCAGCAAGCAGGGGGATTTCTTTGTACTGACACAGAAACTTGTTGGGATTTGCTTGTCTTACTGTGATTTGGCTTTTTAAGATTTCCATCCTGGGAAATAACAGGAAGGCATCCCCCGAGGGAAGGAACTCCCAGTTCCACACGTGACTACCTCTGAATCATTGCGCTGGCCATTTCATCACTGGGCAGAGACAAACCTTGGTGGATTCCAGCCACCTGCCTTGGAGAGATGCAGGGATCCAAACCCTGCCCCAAGTGCAGTTCACTCCCTGGCCATAGTTCAGATTGTCCAAAGCACAATCCCCATCGTTCACGGGCAAGATGAGCTTTGTCTTCTCCCTCTCTGCTGTGCACAGGCTGTGCAAAGCTCCTTCCAGTCCCTTTGAATGCCTGTGACACCATCCTGGATGTGCTTTTTTACAGCCCACTCACTTTGGAGCACCTTAAGACCCTACAAACTGCAGTCCTGGAGTGAACTAAAAAAATCCCAGTTTATCCCAGTATCTTGTTACTGGTAATAGCTACAGACCATAAGAGCAGGGCGGACAGTGAAAATTCCCCTGTGTTTTGTTCCATTTTCCATCTGCAGCTCAGAGACTTCCCAAGACAGAGACAGTGTCTTTGCGTTTATTAGTCTGGGATGGATTTTTATTCCATTGATTGGTTTAGGAGCTTTATGATTTAAACTTCTGGCACCCAAAACTTCCTTTGGCAATGGGTTCAGCAGCTTAACAGCAAAAAAAGTGACCTCATTCATTTGTTTTGGAACCTATCAAGTGATCATTCTGGTTGATATTGCCATGAGACTGTGCATCCTCATTCCTGGTCACCTTCTCCATCCCTCTTTTGATATTATAGGTTCTTGTTATATCCAAATTCCATGTTTTCTTTTTTGACCTGTGAAGGCTTTGTCAGTTTAGGTTTCCTTCTGTGGAAGCCATTCCTTCAGCAGACCTCGTCACCCACCTCTCCATCCTTTTTTTAGATCTAAATCTCTGCCTGACGCAGTGAGATGAAAATTGCCTGTGATGCTTAGGACATTAGGCACAGCTTCAACAGGAACCTTCACACACCAGGTATTTTCCAGCTCCCTCACCAAGGGCACCTGTGTTGTGTATGAGCAAATCTGCCTCACTGTCACCAACAGGACACCTTAAAACTGGTGACTGTCCCTGCAGCAGCAGCCACAACCGGAACAGGAACGGAGGGATGTCAGCCTGCAGAGAGTTTGCAGTTACGAAAAAGCGAGAGAAGAAATCGGTAATAACATAGAGGTACCTGGTATCAACTGTTTGGGCACTCTCAAAGCACGTAGGTATTCCCTGTAACTCAGAAATGGTTATAAAAGGAGCTCATTCCATCACATAGCCTGTTGAGAATTTCATGCATGCACTGGGGAAAAAAAAAAATCATGATTGCTAAACGCTCCATTTTCTTTTCAAGACACTGCGCTAGTCTGAAGTGGTGTATGTATACATTTCAGGCAAATGTGTACTTTGTCTTCAAATGAACAGCTTTCAAAATGATCTTTGGTTAAGCTCCCTTTTATTTTTATCTTTTATTCGCCTACAATGCCAGCTGAGGTTACCCATCTCCCGACAGCTACCAAATGGACTCGTAATTGTAAGGCTCGGTGATTTAATTAGACTCATTCTAAACACTCACATTTTTATCAATTAGTTAATGGGCTAAAGAGAGTCTTATTGTTGGAGCCAGGTCATTTGGAAGCTGGAGCCTTCGTGAGGGCAAGAAGCTGAAGAACAACAGCGTTAATATCTGTAATTAACCTCACGAGTCCTGGTTTGTTCAATTAGGACTGAACCCCCTCTCCATCCATATGCCTTTAGTCAGATGGGCTTTTAATTTGAAATAATTGTTACAGAAAAAAATCAACAAATAATAGCTTCCTTTTTTCTTTTTTTTTTTTTCCCCCTCAAATGCAGACACATATAAAAACAAAAAGCACAATCTTGACACACGTGCCTGTGAGCTATTTATTAGAGCCTGGTTAATTCACGGCTCCTGTATAAATAATCATTCTAGGTTTTTAAAGATTAACAAAGCTCTTGGTAACAGATATTGTGGGATCTTTTCAAATTGATCCTCATCTTGTAATATGTATCTGTGTCTTTTTTAATGCTGCCTTTTTCTACTACCAAAAAAAAAAAAGTTTGGGCTTTGATTACTTTTTGCAATTTGTTGCATGTGATTTCTGTGCTTTGGAGAGTCTGATACATCTGGTAGTTGCTTTTTCCTGAGGACGAGCTGTCTGATTTAAATACATCTGTTATAAATTAGAAAAGAGTAATACAGAACAGCCTATGATTACAGAATTATTACAGAACTATGGCAGGTTCAGCATGCCTGTCTGTGTGTATATTTAAATACATACACTCATCCGTGATGTTTAATTAGTCATGTTATACTGTAAATATTTAAATATATATGTGTCTAAGCAAGTGTATATATTTATATATGCCTATAAGTGTGAGAACTAAGCTTTGCTTGTGGTGTGCATGGGATCTTTCTACCTTAAGAAATTCAATTACTCATTTTTATTTATAGAGATTATATATATATCTGCCAGTGTGTATATGCAAATGTATCTATATGAACATAAAAGCCCACTTTCATGGCTTGCTGAGACAATAGGCACTCCGCGTGTCCTTAATCTTGTATATAATGTATACACAGTAAACATGCCCTTAACACTTGCTCCTGCATTTCCATTCTCTGCAACTTATTCATCTCTATTCCAATTGCCATCTACAGATAAATCCCAGGACAGACACACAGATGATTTTTTTTAAGCTGCCTTTGAATTCATTCAGTCAAAAGAGAACAAAATTAATTAGAAAGATTTAAGGATGGGCGTGATCACATCAGTGCAAGGCATTTAAAAGAGGGTCGGAGGTAGGTAAGTAGATACTAAAAATACCTCCTGGATTACGTTAGGTCCTCAATCATAGGCATTAATTGCATATTGCTTCTACAGAGAAATGTCTCTGCCCAGCCAACACACCCACACCTGCTCAGTTTTGTGTGCAAGCACCTAATTCCACTGAACTCGGGGGGTCGTGCAGATACACAGTGGGGAGACCGGTGCTGCCAGCAGCAGCACTGGATTTTTCCATGGTTAAGCTTGCCCTTAGGAGAGGGCAATTCACCCTGAAAATGGGGTCCATGCCTTGGGTCAGCCGGTTGGGAGGCCTCAGACCCAAGCCTGGCCCACACAGAGGTGCTACTGAGCCCACACCATAATCCCAGACCCCGAACTCTGCAGGGACACATGGGCTGCACCCATGTGAGGCGCAGTGTGGCCAGTGACACCAGCCCTGCCCTGCTGCCACCCCGAGCCCGGGCTCCAACCCAGGTGGGACCAAGCCCTCCCCAGCGCAACCATTCCCATCACAAAGCACGGCGGGTCCAACCATAATTGGTTCCAAATTAAGCGGGATTAAATAACAGAAACGTAACACAGCACAAATGCCAAGAAGCCAGGCCTTCTTTTTTACACAGTTATCTTTCCTTTTTTTTTTTTTAACAACGCCAAAGAAAGAGGCAAATTGTTGTGTAAAAATACGCGAAAATAATAGTGGTCCTGGAAGGAATGTTTTTCTTCTCTCTGGCTGCTACAAAAACAGTTGACTACTGAGAAGCAAAGAGCAAATTTGCAAGAAAGGGCACAGCACAACAGCAGCAGGGACTGTTAGGGGGAACGGTAGGCGCTTTGTTATTTCGGGAACTTCACTGTAATTTTAAAGCGTTATTTATAATAGTAATAATGCCAGCCAACTTGTTTCACTTAATACACAACCAGCCTAAATAAAAGGCTACAAAAGCAGCTGGGAACAGTACAGTTTCCTACTGTAATTGTGCGTACGTATCCGAACATCTGATGAGCCCCGCTCTACGTTTCCTTATTGTTATTGCCGACAATTATTCCCGTGCATGCGCCGCAGAGCCGGAGCTCTGCTGAGCTGCATAAATGCACTCTTTGTTTCCTTAATTATTAGGCAGACAGTTCATTCTGTCCCATGTCCAAGTTCCAGACAGGTGGAATAAGGAGGTGGCATCTGTCTTAATATTGAATGCCACGCTTCCCCCATCTGCCGTAATAACAGCGCGGGGCTGCTTGGCTTCAGTTGCTCCATTCTGCACCCAGCCATATGCCCTGGTGCGCCGCACGTGCCACCGGAGCGCGCCGGCCCCGGGATGCCGGGAAGGAGCCTCGGCGCGGGGCCGGGGTCAGGCACGTGCTGGAGTCAGCAGGTGACAGTCAATACGGCCACTGAGACCCGCTCCCCGCGCCAATAGAAAGGGGCCTTCAAAGTCAATTGACAGAATAGAGCGCGCTGCCAATCAAATTTTGCAGGGCATACCTTCCAGGCTAGGCAAATAAGAAGATTTAGAGCACATGGCAGTTCATCGTTTATAATCCTGTCTTAGCCCAGCATGGCTTAGTGATAGTTCTGTGACAGATGATGAGCACATGACAGCTGGGGGATCTTATACAAACTCATACAGTAAAATTAAAATTAAATTAGTGACACACTTGTACACATTAGTTGTGCAACAGTTATGCAATCTGTTCGAGACCCTTAACGCAAACCATCGCTGATTTAAATAATTTATACTGGTGCAGAGGTGCTGGGTTGTGGAGTTTTTTCCCTCTACCAGAAGGAATGCAGTATTTGCACATTTTTAGATTTAAACAGCTCTGTCCTTTTCATTCTGTTTGTCCTCTCATTTCTTCTCCAGAAAGAAAGCAAAGACTTATTTTTTTTTAAAGTTGAAATGTTCAGAAGGGTTGTTCTGGGGGTCTGGGAGTGTTTCTTTCTTGCTGAGTACACCTGCAATTCATAATAGTGTGGTTGTTTTATTTTCCTACATAGCCATACTAGGCTGCCATTAAAAAAAAATAAAACCAAATAAAAACAAACATACTGATCTCCCCCCTCAAGATGCAGAGTGGGAAGGAAACCTATAAGATTTGAGTGTTTTTAGACGCAGGAGTATAATAAACTGGCTGTTCTTTGGCTCTTTAATCTGATAATCTTGTTACTATTTTATGTTTGTGTGTTGGGGGAAAAAAAAAAAAAGAGAGAAGTAATCACTGAAATGTTGACAGTAGATCTGCAGTTTGAAAAGACTCATAACTTTAAAGCTTAGAGGGCCTGATCCTTTTATCCGCGTGGGCTTGACACCAGACTACCTCTATTAGCTTTAGTGGAGTTCCACCTGATTTACACAGGGTAAACACAGACAGCATTCGACCCTGAAATCCTTTTCGGAAGGCCACTCTCTACACCAGCAGCGTGTATTTACTGCTCCTTCCCAATCCCTCAGCATTCCTCAGTCATTAAAATAGCAGCTCAGCCACACAAAGTGTTTTTACACTCGTGGGTAGCAAAACTGTGGTGTCCAAAAGCTGTTGCAATGCTGATGTGTACTGCAATTGTTCAGGGAATCATAATGATGTATCAGCTGTGACACAGAAAAAAAAAAGAATGCAGAATATATTGAGCTTTTTTCCCTAAGCAAATTTATTATTTATTTATTTGTGTGTGTATGTATGTATTTAATCACAACCAGAGGATGATTTGGGGGACTCCCAGCCATGGGGAATTTTCCCAGCTAGGAAGGATAGTGTGTGTGCATTTATATTTATATTTATATTTATATGTAATTGTGATTAGAGGATAATTTGGAGGCTGTGGAAATGCCCAGAGTTAGGAAGGCTAGTTTGGTTCTTTACAGGCTGTGTCTGTGTTAGGTTCCTTTTTCATTTATGTGAAGGAATAACCCATGATAACCACCCAAATGGTGATCCAGCCTTTGAACCCCCATACTAAAAAGGACAATTCTTGTTCTACATGCTCTGATTTTTAAGTTAATCATACCAGTGAAGGGTTTTTTAGTTGAAGATGTCCCTGCTTATTGCAGGGAGTGGACTGGATGACCTTAAAGGTTCCTTCCAACCCAACCAAATTTGAGTTTAGGATTCTGTGGAATATTTTTAGCATCCTTCCCTTTGCTCCCAGAAGCATCTGGAGGCTCAAGCCATTCCCACCAGCTGTGATGCTCTGAGTTAAACTCAGCTCACCTGGTGCTTGATGAGGATGATTCACCTGATAGTTCCATGTCGGCAGGACGCAGAGAGGAGCCAGATGGTGACGTGGCTGTAGCTCAGCCCAGCTGGGAGTGGAGCTTCAGGTGGTCCCTTCTGTGTGTAAATGCTCCGTGTTGTGTATCACCAGTGCAGAGCCAGGGGCACTGGTGGGCCCAGCTACTGCTGGTGGCACAGCCAGGGGCGGCTCTGGGCTGGTGGCAGTGAGGAGGGCTCACAAAGGCCTTCAGGTGGCCGCCACCTCCAGGGATAAGGCCTTAGACCTCTGCTGAAGTTCTGGCAACCCGGGAAATATCCCCCATGCTCCTTCCCTGCTCACCCCAGAGGTTAATGCCAGATGATCCCACTGTGTTCCTGCTCCTCCATGGTCCATCTACGAGTGGCGTGAGGTGCAGAGAGCCCAGAGCTTGTGCTGCCCAGGCCCTGCAGGATGGATCCACATCAGCAGTGCGGGACCAGTGAATCCCAGAGTGGTCATCGCTGCTTGGCTGCTCTGCTCCCTCTTGGTCTGAGACCAACAGCTCCTCGTGGCACTGGGCAGCCAGACCAGTCTGCTGATGAAGCACGACCCAGGCTTCAAAAAGACACCTCTGGTCCATGTCTGTGCCTTGATAGTCTCTCTTCTGCCACGTGCCTGCTCTTATCCAGGCTCTGTTCTTCCACAGCCTCCAGATCAGGAGTCAAACCCTGCATTCAGCAAACCCATTCCCTTCTCGAGTTTCATTTAGTCCCCACTTATTTCTGGGACATTGTGGCCCTCGACTTGGGAGGTTGTGAGGTGCAAAAAGACGCTGGTACCCTGGCTATGGAATTATCGGCCTGGGAGAGGGATGGCAGCGAGCTCATCTCTGCCTGGAAATGCTCACACAGAAGTGCACTCAGACTGCTGTGGTGGCCCCAGTACTGTGTGACAATCACAAGGCCCCTGGTACACAGAGCTGCAAGATGTTTTATAGAGAAATGGTTTTTTAAAACTTTTAAGAGCTTTAAAACATGGCTTTCTTCCTGTTCTCTGTTTCTTCTCCCTGGGGCTGGGTAACAGCAGGTTCTTCTGGCAACATGAGTCCAATTGTGCAGGTTTCAGAAGGGGAGAAAAATGGTGTATAATCAATTGTATATAATAAAACTCTGGGGGGAAAAAGCCTTTTCCATGCTGCACAATATCAGCATTTTGCAATTGGACACTGTATTTACCAAGGCTAGAAAGAGAAGATGCCTTCCAAGGAAGAGTTTGGGGCTCTAAAACACAAATCACAGGATGCAAGCTGGGTTACTGGAACCCATCACAGAGCACTGGTTGCTCCACACGTCAGAATGAACCCAATTAAGGATGGAAAACCCCTCTGCAAGTGGCAGAGGAGCAGCTATTGGGAACATCTGCCTCACCTGAGAAGGACATGAAGGGAAATCATCATCACAGAATCATCATAGAATGGTTTGAGTTGGATGATACCTTAAAAACCACCTTGTTCCAACCCCCTCACCTTAAGCAGGGACACCTTCCACTAGAGCAGGTGCTCCAAGCCCTGTCCAACGTGTCCTTGAACATTTCCAGGGATGGGACAGTCACAACCTCTCTGCGCAATGTTTCCAGTGCCAAATCCCTAATCTTTACTTCATAGGCTGGAAGGGACCACCTCATCCCCTGCTCAGACATCACTCTGAGGCCTCCTCCTGTCGCCCTGCTCAGCGAGTTGCCCTGTGCAGGGCCAGGAGTTGGACTTGTTGGTCCTTGTGGGTCCCTTCTAGCTCAGGATATTCTATGGTTCTATGATTCTTCCATGGTTCTATGATTCTATAGAGGGAGTTCAGCAGCTTCTCATCACACTTCACACCTGCCCTCCTATTTCACCTTCCCTGCACAACCAGACTTGAGCTGGAGGGGCAGGATTGCTGTTGTTCAGGAGAAAAAATGGAGATTTTTTTTTTACCTCTCTCTTTCCTAGTAACTAGAATAATAGATTCTAAGGGAAAATCAAAGCAGGCTGAAGATATATCGGATAAATCATACACAAATCACACCTTTATGCTCTGCACACGACAGACACGCGGGCGTGGAGCAGAGTAAGGGCTGGAGAGAAGCTTATCCACGTCCTGCACATGGGCAGCTTTTTAATTACTTGATGGAGTGACTCGCTGTGATTTGCAGAGCAACCTGGGAACGAGACATCTGTCTCCCACTAAATGAGGCCAGTCAGTGGGATTAGGTACCTGTCCTCTTTGAAAAGAAGCCTGACCCTCCAGCATGGCCACGTCCTCATCCATGAGGCTTAGAAATGAAGGAAGCAGGAGCCAGGCTGGGGTTCAACACCACAAGTCAGTTCCCACCTCCTTGCTGAGTGATGCAGTTATCCACTGAACTCCTCTGACTCCTTGTAAATAATGGTTCCCAGGATAAGGTGTCAAGTGGGATGTCCTGGGTTGTTGTACCTGCCTTGACATCCTGGGTGGGATATTTCTGGCTGGCGTTGTGTCTCTGTGCTCCTGTACCAGGTCTCAAGGCTGCGATATATGTCCATAAGTCAATGAGATTTTAGTTTGACAATGATCCCTGGCAGCTGGATTATAAAGTGTTTCCAGAATGTAAATAGGACACAATGGTTTGGTCCCTCTGTTTATAGGGATAAATATGTGTTTGGGGTGCAAATAATTGTGTTGTGTGTGAAATACACCCATGCACACTGGCACGGACTCCCTAATCATTCCATCTGTGACTGAACCAGGTTTCGTAAAAATATCTGGGGCACCACAAGAATTAATAACAAAGGTGCACCACCACAATGAACATTTTGTGCGAGCTTATGGGCATAATGAAATGAGCAAAGCGAGAGGAGAAACACAGCGAACAATATCTTCACTATCAGCAGTTTACTTCAGTCTACTTATGTATGATCAAAGACTACAAATATAGTTTAAACAGCATGAAATAATGGCCAGGTTTGCAATGTGAAATAATTTTAGGGGGAGGAAAAAAAATGGGCTCGGTGCCACAGTGCAATGGGCGTGTGGGCTCATTTTGTGATGAACAGCCAAGGAATGGCAGCGGTAGGGAAATGAGGCTGGAGGAGCTAACCTCCCTCCTACCTCCTCTTTGAAGATTCCCACATTCTGGGGAGAGGATAATGAAAAATACTTTACCTTCTCTATTACAGAGGTGTCAGTGGACAAAAAAAAATAAGAAAAAAAAAAAGGCCAAATAGGAAAAAACCCCAAGGATGTAGTGTAATGCAATTGCCGGGAGGATGTTGGAGGGAGGGCAGGGCTGCTCCCTCTGACTGCAGTGGAGGAGAGGATGCACAGAGAGAGCAGCTGAATTATTCACAAGGGATAAAGGGTACTGGAACTCACTCCCTGCAGCCCCCAGCAAGCGTCTTTTGCTCTCCCCCTCCTGTTTGCCTGGCTTGGCATGGCACCTCCTTCCACCCAAAAATCACGGAGACGAGTTTCTCCATGGCCCCTCCATATCCGAGCTGGCTGCAGAGGGCAGATTGACATGCCTGCCCATTCTCCTCCAAGCAGCTCTTTGGACCAGTCCCTGCCCTCCACCCCTTCCCCAAAGAGGCCGTTCAGCACAGGCCGCTAATTCGGTGTTGGGCGGGGGAACCTGAGCAGGGCATCTGCCCTGGGGGTTCCCTGTGCCCCCTGGCATGGCAGCAGCCAGGCAGAGGAGCCTGGGAGTGAGGAATCAGGGCTTGGATAGCAGCTGGTACTGAGGAGGGTTGGCATCCTTGTGGCTCACTGCAGCCAAACGCGGGGCCTCCAGGTCAAAACTGACCACGGCGGCAGCAGCAGGTGTTCGGTGACAGCCACGTTGTCACACCTGGTGCAAACAAACATCAAGGTGGGAGGGCTCTTGCTCCATCCCAGCAGCCTCAGCCAAAAGCAAAAGCAGCTACAGCTGTCACTGTCGGTATCAGTGATTACACTTAAGGCTGTTTAATTTTTTTCCATTTAGTTTCCTGTTTTCAGCTGCTGTTGCTTCTCAATAACTAAACACTTCACTTGAGATCCTCGATGTTTATTCCCCGCCTTAGGGCGAATTCTGCAGTTCTGTCTGCTTTTAGTTGTTTGTTTTAGGGTTTTTAGATGTGTTTTTTTCCTTCTTTTTTTTTTTTTTTTTTTTTCCCAAGGATAGCAAAATGCCCCAGCCTTTTAGAGTTTTGAATTAGTGTTGCTAATGCTAAAAATTGGCTTCAGCAGCATTCGGGTTTAACCCTTTCATATTTTGTAATTGGTATTTTTCCATTTAGGAGTTTGATTTGGGGGAGAAACATGGAATTTGGCAGATGGGCAGCATTGGAGGGGGACAGTTGCTGTTTTCCATCCCGGGTAAAACAGGTTTAGGTGCAGCCACATCGCAGCATCGCCCTTTGGTCACCCTCAGTGCGGATGCCACACTGCAAAATGCCAGCTCCAAACCTAAAACTGGTGGACACTACCAAGTCCAAATTTCAGAGAAGAGCCAGGGGCCAACCCCTTTTGACCCTGGGCTGGTTTGGGAGCCACAAGATGTCCGGGTGTTTCACTCCCTGCTCTTCCACCAACCGGCACGAATAATTCTGTGAACTTCACAGCCCTTATTACCGAGCACGGCCTAATAATGTCATCTCAGGAGGCAAGTAATTGCAGTAATTAAGAGGTTGCACAAGGTCACTTGAGGCAGGGCTGGGAATACAAGCTTTTGTCTCTCACCCCGCTGCCGTGCCCTAAGAAGATGTGCACTGCAGCCACAGGCTGTCTGTGACCACCCGACCCACCTCCCTTCCAGAGCCAGGAATGACAGTCTGCAGGGACAGCAGCAAAAAGGGCTGTAAACCTCTTTTTTCCTTCCCTTACGCAGAAAACCTCCTGCTTTATAGAAATGGTTTGAAGCTGGTGTGTTTCGTCGGAGATATTTATTGAGGAGGAGGAAGGAAGAGCATTGGTGCATGGCAGGACGAGGTGATTGCCCCAAAATCCTGTCCCTGCTTTGAGAAATCGGCGATGTTTCACATGAAAAATGTTTTTATTGGCACAAGGTGCATAAGTCCTTCCCTATCCAGCCCTTGCTACACACATACGTCTGGGAAACGGGCATCACATTCCACGGGCTTCATTCTTAGGGACTTCTCCTAATTTTTGATGGCTCAATTTTGCCCCTTTCAGGCTGTCTGAAGCATGAGTCTGCCTGTCTGTCATCGGCGTGTGACTTCATTGATAGGACTGCCTGTTCCACGCAGAGGGAAGAGGGATGAGCCACCCCACCACCCGGCACTGCCTCTCTCCAGCTGATGGAGCAGATGAGGGATGAGGGGAGTTACATAAAAATGTAGGAACCAGAAACTTAATGAAAATGGCTCTAAATGTGACAGCATTCATGAAAAGATTAATTACCAGGAGTAAAGGGGGAAGGATGCCAGGAATTGATAGGATTGGTACCAATACCAAAAGCCTGCTGTGCTAGTAGAGCCGTAATATGCAGTCCTAATCTGAGGGCCCATTGTTTTTCCTTACAGAAACAACAGGCTCCAGCCAATGATACAAAACGGGCTACATTACAGTTTCTGCAGGAAAAACAACAACAGCCATTAGAAATAATTATCTTAAGACAAATCATCAAGCAGAATGTGGCACACACAAATATCCTCCCAGGCATGAGGCTCTGGGAAGAGAGGGGCTGTTGCTGTATTTATCCCAGTGGTCGCACAAATTAAGGGAGAGAATTAGAGAGTGGGAGAGAGTGAGGAGCAAAATGAGATGAGGGAAAGAAAGAGGGAGAGATAAAAATGCAGGTTTTACCATCAGTTACCAGTCAGGGCTCTCAGCCCTGGCATGGGCACGTCCAAGGACCTGGTCCCTATGTGCACTGTCCCTGTGCAATTCCTGCAGAAAAGAGGGAATATGTGTTCCTCTGGATTTGCTGCTTGGGCCCTCAATTTGCCAGGGTGTAATTAACTATGAGGAAGGGCAGCAAAGAATCAGACCCAGAAAGTCTCTCAAATGAGATCATTATTACTGTTCCCTACAAAGACCTGCTCTCCCTACTTCCCCCGAAGCAAAGGAGTCTATATTTTTAATTTGTTCTTCCCCATCTCCTCTCCTTGGCAGAATTGATGTATCTGACATATGAAATCACAAACTAACCCGTGGCGGGATAAAAATGAAAAAGCTCCATTTTGCAGTGGGATTAGACGACCACATTTGACTAATGGCGATTTCCTGCTGCATTTTATGTTGGCTGTGATTGTGCAAAAACTTTAAACTGAAATTTCAGATGACTGGAGACACTGAGAACGTTGTATTAACTCCCCGTACAATGAGGTTTTACAGGATGCTGCCAAATATATCCTTAGACGGCATTTCCCTCTGTATTTTGAGTTATTTGTATGTGTAAATACATCACATATTTTGATGTGTGCATGCCTTTTCTGTTTGATTGGTGTGCATACTGATCAGTATTGTGTTTTACTGTAATAATATCACATAAAATACACATAAACCCGGTATAATTTTATAAGTACAAATCCAAATGGCTCTGTAAACAAGGACCCCATCTATATAGGTGTCTGCATACAAATAGATCCTGGCACAGCAATCTCTGTAAAGACATCTTCCACCATCCATAATGGAGACTACTTCATGTAGGAGAAAACATTGAAAAGGACATATCTATACCTATCTCCCTTGAAACAAAAAATACACAACATTCTGTAACCTCACAGTGTTAATACATAACATATGGTGTCTGTTTCACATGCTAATAGTGACTTTTTAATTTGAAGTCAGCCCCAATGAATCTAAATCCGTGCTGTCTCCAGGATTAATTATGAGTACTAGACTGCGATACCAAGCCTCTCTTCTTGATAAGCTTTATAACCAGGTTTGCACACAGGATAAAACAGCTCCTGAGAGCTGCCATATTTAACCTAAACATGACCTGCTGGTGCGTCTTTTGGAGAAAGAAAGCAACCTGATGAGGTGCTCGGTTCTATCGTGAGGGCATGGGTACTACCAAAGTGCAAAACACACCATTTATGAATGCTGGCGCTAATTACTGAGCTACAGACACCCATTTAGCATAACCCTTGGAAATGCTTTATCCAACACGCAAAACACCCCTTGGAAAGCAGGGAGGTGGGTCCAAGTGGAGCAAAGCATCCTGAGGTCCATGTCAGCCAATATCTTCCGCATCTGCACTGCTTCTCCTGCCCAGAGCTCTGTGCATTTGGGAGCTCCTCCTGCTGCTGGGTCTCTGGGCTGGGGCTGGGGTGGAATCCTCAGGGACAGAAGAACACAAGTGACCACGCACGGCTTGGCCTGAAGGTCCATCTAGTAGAGGTGCTTAGAGAAAAACCATAAAAACGAGGTCAGCCCTCCCCCTTATCACCTCCATTCCTTGCAGCACTGAGCTTCTGAGTCAGAGGCTGTATCTTTTTCGCTCAAATAGCCCTGCCTGGTGCTCACTGCATGAATTTGCCTGTAGCTCAACCTGTTTGTGCCTCGATTCCCACAGCGGAGCGTGGAGCGCGCAGCCAGCGAGGGCTCTCCCTGGCCCAAGGTAATTTCATAGCAGCACAAAACCCTTAATGTCACTTTAAATAGGTTTAGGTGCAAAGATCAGAGCCTATCCTAAGCACTGCTATAATGTTCCTCCTTGGAGAAAACAGCTTCTTGATGCCCAGAGGATCCTGCTGTGGCGAAGACATTAGAAGTGGTTTTCTCTAAAGTACATGTGCTTGGGTGCTCAGGTGGCTGCAAGTTCATCTTCCCTTCCTTGACAAATAGGCCTGCTTAAAGAATTGAGACTTCCTTTCTTTCTCTGAATCTCTTTTATTAACCTCAGGTTTTTAAATTACTGCAAAATACATTTAAAGTGGTTTTCAAGGTCACTGGAAAACTACATTTTCGAAGTGTCAGTAGAAAATAACCAACTTTCGTACCACGAAAACGATGATATTTATTTTTGAACCTGCAAACCCGGTGATAAACCCAAGCTGTTTACATTAGTTTGAAATCTGTTTTCCTGGTTCTGGCCAGCCATGGCCCTGCTGCAGCTACTTTTCCCTCCAGATAATTTGCCATTCCCACTGCAGCGTAAATTCTTCCCCAGACAGTAATGCGGTGGCTGCCAGCCCTGCCACCAAAATGGCCCTGTCTCACAAGCTAAGTCGGATCAGCCTGAGACAGGATTTTCCTGACACAAACTGCCTGTCAGGGCTGTGGAACTGGGGGAGTGGGGTTTCTGGGGGTGGCATTCACATCTGTGGCTCGATATGAAGCTGTCACCCGCAGCCAGTGCCCGGTGCCGTGGTATTGCCTGCAACCACCTCCCAG
Source organism: Dryoscopus gambensis (assembly GCA_013389985.1). Lineage (NCBI taxonomy): Eukaryota > Metazoa > Chordata > Aves > Passeriformes > Malaconotidae > Dryoscopus > Dryoscopus gambensis. The sequence goes on from WEIT01016947.1 coordinate 427,592, forward strand.
AGAGACAGGAACAATTATGTGTAATAATTAACGATCCCAGAAGAGTTTTCAGGAGAACTGATGTGTTTATCTGCCATGCCTTGGCTAAATTCCAGCAAGGACTGCACGACATCCTGCCTCTGTCATTGTATCTCATCCACCTAAATTCTCCCGCAGTTTTGATCAGGAAGGAGAGCCTTTGTTATTCCTTCTCCAGCAGCTCTTGCACTGGATTCCTGCATTTGAAAATAGCCACTGAGCCAAATACATTTCAGTTACAAATGATCAGTATTGCAAATTCTTCTGATTTTATAACCGGTCTTAGGATTTTTAGTATTTTTCCGAAAGCCTGAGCTGTTGGAGTCGTTATAAAGCACCAGGATCTCAGTTTTCATGGTTTTAAGTAAGTGGCTCACCCTTGCAGTTGAAAACATGAGGCATGTTTACCCTAGAGGCTGAGAAGCCAGATGGTGGATAAAGAAAATGCAACAATTTGGGGTTTTAATCTCGTGATTTTTTAAGCCAATCTCATAATTTTGGGGAGCTGGACTCACAGTTTGTGTATGTCCACAGTTGGCATTACTGAGTGATCATATTTTACGAGGAGTGCTTAATTAATTGCTGATTTAATTTGTGTTTGCCAAAAGCTTTGAAATCCTTGGATTCATCGAGTTCCTTTTAGGACAGAGTACAATTTCCAGTGCTAAATCTGCTCAGATCTGCTACTCTGGGAATCTTTCAGTGGCCAGCAGTTCAATTTAAGGGATGAAATGCGTTTTGGCATTTCACTGAAGGCCCCACTCCCTGGAAGCAGAGGGGTCGTACATGACCACAAGATGAGCAGTGTCTTCTAAAGGGTACAAAATGGACAATCTCCTGAGTCAGGCTCACCCCCAGTTTTAGGGAGATCGCTCACCAGCCCCTAAGCAGGACAAGGAATCATGCAAGGATCTTCCAGTGGCACTGGAGGCCAGGAGAGGTCACGTTGTTTTGGGCATCCAGCTCTCAGGCTGTTGAAAGTGTCTGCTGACCATGATTTCATAGAATCACAGAACGGTTTGGGTTGAAAGAGACCTTAAAGACCAGGTTGCTCCAAGCCCCATCCAACCTGGTCTTGGACACTTCCTGAGGTGGGGCAGCCACAGCTCCCTGACCCAAATGTAGGCCTGGCAGCCAGGCAGACATTTCTGTGACACAAAGCTGTCACTGCACTGAAAATGGTTGCATAAAATAAGTAGCTCCTTCTAACCCTCCACCAGACATCTTAGGGAAAGGCCAAACTCTGCTCGGAGTGGGATTGTTTCACCTCAGGGTCATTCAGGCAGCTGGGGCATGGAAAACGGTGTGTCATGCAGTAAAATAAGGTGCCTCGTGGTAGGCCTGGTGAGAATGTCTTTTAAGCCAAAATAATGCTGGGTCTTATTTACTTGACAGCTCAGACATTAATTTAAGACAGGCACAAATGAATCACCAGCCATGTTACAGTTGCCTCGTTGGAATCCCTCTGCTATAATCTCATAGTTTTTTCACCTAATTAATTTCCCCTTTCCTTGCACCAGTGTTTCATGAGTGTATCTTGTTTGGAGGAGATTAAGAGTCACACACTTCATTAGTAAGGTGTAAATTATCAGAGAGACCCTCTCCATCCACCTGCTTAATTGGGTTAATGAAGCGTCTCTGTGGGCCCCGGTAAGACAGCACTGCTCTCTGCTCCCTGCAGGCATTACCAGGGCTGTTTGGAAAATAAACGGAGACCCTAAAGTTCCAGCCTTGGTGCATTTTGAGACTTTTGGGCATTTAATTTGTTTTTTAAACTGAAGAAAAACAGCTAAATTGCAAGATAAAGCATTCCTGCCTGTGAAATTACAGCTATAATATTGCTCAAATCAGTCCACATCAGAACTAACTTCTAATTAATAGTAACTCCTAATTCTTTCTCTACCTTAAGCATCCAGATTGCACTATTATAACACGCACAGAAGTGCTATTAATGCTCAGTTAAATGGTTAAACTGGCATGAGTGCCACAGCCATGTAAGCGTAAAAATGGGGAATGTGTGTTCAGTCTCTGATCATGAAATGTGGGGTGCAGACAGTCCTGGACAATGAATGTCCCTTATCCCTGCCAGACGTGATCCCGCATGGAAACCAGGTCCCTTTATCTCTGCACATCCCTGTCTCGCCTCTGCTTGGGTTTTGGAGACTATTCTTGGAAGGGAAAGTGATAAAACCCCTATCAGGCGCATACATTACAGCACACCCACAACACAGGAAATTTTAAGGTGATGTGAGAGATTATTTGCACTGCAAGTCTGGGCTCAGAGAGTCACTGCTCTTCCAGCCTGGAACAGAAACGCAAGGGGATGACTCACGAGTGCTGATGTCACTTGTGGGGTGAGGTGGGCTCAGCCCAAAGCTGATCCTGAGCGAGGTCAAAGCCCACAAACACCGAAGCTTTTTAGACGTTCTCAGGCTCTTTCTCATGAGCAACTCATTGAACTCCGGCTTGTGCAGCCAGAAACAAATCCATCAGCAGCCCCGAGCCTCAGCCGAATGGACAATTTGTGCAGGGAAAATGAGGAGAAAGGCTGTGGGTAAATTATTTGTCACAAAATATTCGCCCGGCTCTACCTGACAGAGCAGAGTTCTGCGTTTGATCTCCGTGAACGACTGTCGCGGGAATCAAAGGGAGTTTTGTCAGGGGATTAAGTGCAGAAGTTGTCGTCGAGAACTACATTAAAGATAAGAAATCCAGAGTGTGGCCCAAAGTGCCTAATCCCAGCACAACTAGTGAATTATTAAATTGGTCATTTGACAGAAGGAGGAAAAAAAAATCCGACTGTTTCTGAGACTGCCTAAAAAAGAAGTTTCTATTAAAATACAGCGGTTGCATAATGAGAACACAACGTGCGGTTCCAGCACGAGGGCTGGGCTCTTGCACCGGTTCCTGCAGCTATGGAGTGATGGCAGAAAATAGCAGCTTCCAAGGGCTGCCCCTTTTTTGCAAGGGTAGGATTTGAACCACCAGGTCCGACTGCCAGGGGAAATGCAAAGTTTTGAGGCACCAGCAGTAGCTCACCTTTGGAGACTTGGGATGTGCCTGAGATACCTGGCTGATCCCAAACGGAGCCCACAGGGACCCAGTCCTACCTACAGTGCCTCCACGCCTTGTTGGTAAATCAGGAATGCCAGGATGTCCATCTGTGCCAGGAGCACAGAGCTGGTCTGTCACTTCTGCATCCAGCTCTGGGGACCCCAGTATGAGAAGGATTTGGAGATGCTGGAGTGAATCCAGAGGGAGCCATGGAGATGCTCAGAGGGCTGGAGCCCCTCTACTCTGGAGCCAGGCTGGGAGAGCTGGGGGTGCTCACCTGGAGAAGAGAAGGCTCCAGGGAGACCTCAGAGCCCCTTCCAGTGCTTAAAGGGGCTCCAGGNCTTAAAAATGGTCTTTAATGTCCCTTCCAA
>WEIT01016948.1:11928-49800 GCA_013389985.1 Dryoscopus gambensis
TAAATTGAGAACAGAGGAATATGTAGGACTTTCTGAAAACTGAAACTTTACCTGAGCTCTGTTTTTCCCTCTGTTTAGTGATACATTTGTTGTCAACTTTCAAAACTATTTTCTGATGTCTGTGTTTGGTGTAGGGATTGGAAATGATGATGGTTTGGTGGCAGCTTCTGGATGTTGTCTTTTAATCCATTAAATTCTGCTATGAGAGAAGTGTTTCCAGATAGTCCAGATGTTTTTGTGTTTTGTTCAAACTTCTTTGATTCTTCAAGATTATTTTATGTTCACCTGAGCACTTTCTTCCCTATAGATGGAGAGGGTGAAGGAGATGGAGCTACTGGGAAAAAGAAGAAGAAGAAGAAAAAGAAGAAAGGACGTAGGTATCAAGCACAAAAATACAGACTGTGTGAATATTTGGTATGAAGTGTGTGCACGTGCTCTTCTTGGCAGCTGAAACAAATTTTGGGCTGCAGTCTGTGTCTGTAGGTTGAGTCTGACCAAGTTGTCTTCTTTCTGGTATCCCTGAATGCCATTGAGGGCATTTATTGGCCTTGAGCATTGGCCAAATAAAGTCAGATGAGGGCATTGTGATATGTCATATTGGTGGAAGCCCAGATTCTAGTTAAGGGGATCTTAAATAACATTTGCTGTTTAACTTTTATGGGTGAAATAAGATGGTTAGTATTTCCAGAGTCCCATGTGTAACACTTTATTAAATTATACTCGACAGCTAAGGTCCAGACAGATCCACCTTCTATTCCAATATGTGATCTATTTCCCAACAATGTATTCCCAAAGGGAGAAGAATGTGAATATCCACCAACACAAGATGGGTGAGTGTTTTAAGCTTAAGAAATAAATGCTTTCATTTTGATGTGCTGAAAAAAAAATGTTAATGTACAACTAAATGGACAAAATGAGTAATGTACTTTGGGTTTTGCCTTTTTTTTCTTTAACTGGATTATCCAGAAACTCAATGAATACAAGTCTTCAGGCCAGAAATGTTTGTCCTTCCTTACCCTTTTAATTAAGGTGTAGCCAGTATTAGGAGAATTGCCATGAGGCAGGGGGCCCCTGAGACCCAGGGTACCAACAGGCTTTCAGTAGGCAGCTTGTAAGAAAAAATTTTCTGAATTACAAGTGAATGAGGGTTTAAAATTAGGGAGATGAGACACCATTCTGCAGCAGGTTTGTGACCATTGAGATGCCAGCTTTTTGCTACTTAGTTTTTGGTAGGGACATGTCAGTCTCTCCACTGAATCCAAAAGCCTACGTGGTATACTCTGTACTTTGCTTCTCTCTTTTGGAATGCCTATATAGTTATTGTAACCTCATCTGTTTTTTGTAACTCGTAGTGATGTGGGAAAAATGCAACTGCACTAAACAAACTACAGCTTCTAGTGACTCACTGGAACAGAGATCTGCATCACTATGTTTTTACAGGAGACAACTATTTCTTTATGCTTTGGCATACCAGACTTGGGCATACCAACTTGAATGAGTGTTCCTGATTTTTCTGTATGTGAAGTGTTGTGGAAGGTCATATTTTACCTGGGAGAGACAGGAGATGCGTGGCATAGAATTAGCTTGAATTGTTTGAAAACCTGAATGAAAAGACCAAATATTACTGAAAACTTTGAAACTTCCCAGAAAATACTGAATCAAAGCTCTGAAAAAATAGTTTAAACCAAAGGGAGAGAGTAGGTAAATATGTCTGGAAGCATTGTCTAGTTTTCAATTACTTTTTCTTCAGAATGAAATTACTTTTAAATTTTTTTTATTGGTTATTGAAAGTCAATGCCTATTTCTTGTAGAGTGTAAGTAATGTAAGTAAGAGTCTAGTACACCTTATAAATTGTGTTCAGATAGTATGGTTTCATTTTTAGGAGATGAAAATTTGCTTTTGAGGAAGCTTTTTCTTCTTTTTCGTGACTTCAATTTGAACACAAGGTGTACTCCTATTTATTCATAAATGACTGCCTTGTTTGCATGCACAAGATTAGCACGCTAATGAAGAGCTTTCACAGGATAGTTCTGACAGGCTGATCCAGGAGTGATTCTTTAATGTTCAAGAGTTAAGTATTTTTCTGTATATGCATGTGCTACTTTCGTTAGAAAAGTATGATTTAAGTAAACCGGGAAATTAGATGATAAACATCTTAAGCATGTACATAGTTTACAAATAACACACAGTTTTTACACCTCTGATACGTATTTAATTATTGAAGATCAAATTATTTGCTCAGGTTTAACTATTATTTATTGAAAAGAAAAAGGATAAAAGCAATAAAAACAAACCTCCTTCCATAACAGGATTTAAGTGGGGTGTCTTTTCTGTACCATGAGTGTTCTGCTATGGAGGAAGAATATACGCTTCTAAGGAACCTTAAACAGTCTCCTCATATAATGTGCTTAAGCAAATATATGCTTAGTTTTGTTCCTCATTTAAATATTTAAATCTTACAGTGCAATTTTGTTATTTCCTAATATAAGCAGCTACTTAAATTAGTAGCCGACATTAATGCCAAGATATTTCATACTCTGAGTAATAGCTTCATTTTATGTATCAGTGGGGCATTTTTGTGCCACGTCTCTTATTCACGCTAAGGTCAGTAGGGTTTTTGTCTTTGATTTTTTTTAAGAGTTGCATTTCTATTCTTAACTCTTGATGTCATGCTTTCTAAAGTTACCTCTCATCAACCTACAATTGTGTATTTTGCATGAGAAGTTCAACTAGAAGTGGTTGTCATTCAAACTTGAGAAAAAAACCCCAGATAATCAATACTTACATAGACAACAGACTAACAGGTTTAACGTTTTTATATCTCCAGTATTTTTTTTTTTGAAGCTTGTTTTTTTTCTTGAAGACACATGAATTTGAAATGATACAGCCAGGAGGGCAGAAAATAAATAAGCAGTCTTTTATGGTACACCAATTTTGTTAAAGTAGAATTAAGGAATTCTTGACCCTGCTTACTTGTTTCTGCCTCTGTGCTGTTATAGAGCCCAGGTTTGCTATGCAAGGTACCTTGAAGATCATCTAGTTCCAAGCCCCCTGCCATGGGCTGGGGCAGCTTCCACAACTTCTCCAGGCAACCTGTTCCAGTGCCTCAGCACCCTCACAGTAAAGGATTTCTCCCTAGCTTCTGGTCTAATCTACCATCATTACCCCTTGTCCTGTTACTACATGACCTTGGAAAAAAGTTCCTCTCCAGCTCTGCCTTTCAGGTTCTGGAAGGTGCTGTAAGGTCTCCCCAGAGCATTCTCTTCTCCAGGCTGAGAGCTCCAACTCTCCTCAGCCTGTGTTCATAGGAGTGGTGTTAACAGCCGTGATCGTCTTCATGGCCCTCCTCTGGGCTCACTTCAACAGGTCCACATCTTTCTTATGCTGGGGGCCCCAGAGCTGAATGTAGTACTCCAGGTGGAGTCTCACAAGAATGGAGTAGAGGGGCAGAATCCCCTTGCTTGACCTGCTGGCCACACTGCTTTGATGTCAGCCCAGTGTATGATTTGGCTTTCTGGGCTGTGAGTGCACATTTTTGATCATGTGGGAGCTTCTTTACTGCTAACATCCCCAAATCCTTCTCCTCAAAGCTGCTCTCAATCCATTCTTCACCCAGCTTGTATTTGTGTTGGGATTGTCCTGACCCAGAGTGCAGAACCTTGCACGTGGCCTTGTTGAACTTCATGAGGTTCACACAGGCCTGCCTCTCAAGCCTGTAATGGTCCCTCTGGGTGGCATCCCTTCCCTCTAGCATGACTGGATTATCTGGGTGAAGATAATCTGGGGAAATTATTTTCTGGAATTCTTTGATTGCTAAAATCTAGTTTTCAGCGTGATCCTGTAAAGATTTGTACTAGTGAAGACTGGGCTGTGAACTGGAGTGAAAAGCTGGACCAGATGGCTTGGAGCAAGATTAGAGCTTCTTCAGCTGACACGTGGTGGGCAGCACATTAAACTGTCAAAAGCTTGTTAGCTCAAGTACCTGTTGGAGGACTTTGGTGCGAGGCCTTCATCTGATCAATTGACTTTTCACATGTCCCGATGTGCTTAGGCCCAAGCATAAGTTCTTGTTGCCTCCCTTCCTGGGCTCCCAGGAGGCAGTAGTGCAGCTTTGTCGGCAGAATGCTTTGGGTCTGATACAGTGTTTTTACATGTAGAGGCTATCCTGTGCCCCAGTGACTTGCATGAAGTGACTATATGCTGAAATACAGTAAGGCAGAGTGAGGATGGCTTCCTGCCAGCGTGCTGGAGTTTGCCCTCAGGCCTGTGACAGATGGCAGAGCAGCTGCCCACACTCTGTCAGCAGTTCTTGCTACCAGGGGTGTTCACTGCTGGAATCCAGAACAGGCTGAAAGGATCCTTGAGTCTCTGTCCCCAGTGTTTTTCTGCACTGCACCTTTTCCATCTTCAATGACTACTGTGCTGGCAGAAGTCCAGTTTTTTAGTGGTAGTGCAGGAGCCCAGGTGTTGCAGCCCCTTGCTTTCTTTTTTTGGTAGAATTTGCCAGATTTAGGCAAATTATAAGAGTAGTATGTGTGTTGCTTGCTATTGGAGTGAGAAAACTGGTCAGAAAGGTAAATATGGGACTGCCCCTTCGTTCTGTTGTTAATTCTATCTGAAAAGGAGCAGAAAGTTCACCGGAAACAAGGAAAGGGGTCTCAAAATATTTTGGATCCTCTGATCATCTTGAGAAATACTTACAGATTAGCCTGTTATACTCTTTTATCTTTTCAACTCTTCTTAAATTCTTAGTATAAATATATATACTTTATAATTTAAATATAAGTATATATTTTTAGTTCAAAATGCAGCAAAATTGCAGGGCATACTCTCTTGGTTCACTTGCACCTGTTTTTTGGCTGGAAAGTAAACTCTGAAAATGGAGCTAAGTTACATGTCTGTGAAACAGGTAAAAAGCTACACCTTTTGATTTCAAAAACGAATCCTTTACACTCTGTGTACTCAGTTGTTTGCTTAGAATCAACTCATTTGCATTAATTCTAAATTTGAAAGCTTCAGCACATTTCAGCATCTTTGGTCCATCTTATCCACCACCCATTTTCTTTTTAAGACCCACCTGCACCACGTGTAGCTGTGTATTGTTCCTGGTAGTTTTTGTCTTGCATAGCGTGTCTGGAGTTGTTTGAGTCATCACTGGGGTTTTTTGTGCTATTACATGGCTGCAGTTTCACCATTTGAAGGGTTATCTCTATTTTGTAGTCAAGAGTAGTCTTCTAGTTAAGTTCTGACAGTTGATGGAGTACTTAAATTACATTTGTTTGTTTGCTTTCATGGAACCTTAGTTGCACTGGATTTTTGCATAATGCAAAATATTTTCAAAGCTAATCTTATACTTAGTTCTGTATTGAAAACTATTTGTGTATTTGTTCTATGAACCTACCAAAGAGCCAGAATGAGTGGTGCTCTCCTGTAACAAATGTTAAGTCACCATCCAGCCCATTTAGAAAGTAACATTCTGGCACGTGTCATAGTTACCATGCACTGTGTTAGGTGTTATTACCTAAATATTCTGAGTGTGAATGAAAATAATACTGGAACTGCAAGCTCTTAAATTTTGAAGATGGTTATTATCTGTGTCAGCAACAGTTTCTGGGCCAAGCAGCCACACCACAGTGCTGAGGTTCATCTCTATACAGGAACAACGCTGTCTGAATGAGTAAGATTGTGAAAAAAATAAACTTTTTGCAGGAGCGGAGCCTGTTGCAGTTTTTTGCCCTGCTAAATTTAAGGTGGAATGGCAGGGATTAATATGAATTTCATATGCCTGTTCTGTCTCTTTGAAAACTTAGGCAGCCTTCAAGCACCCTGCTTTTCTGGGCCTTTGGTAGGATGTTACTGCCTTTCACAGCTGTTAGTCTGTGGTACTGATGGATTTTTTTTTTTTTTAATAGGTTTCCTTTTTTCTGAAAATTGTGTAAGTCAGGATCTTTTCTGTTACACAAGGGAATGTAGACCTGACTGGTTAATAAACACTTTGCAGGCTTTAGACGAAGTTGTAATGACTGCTGTGATTATAGTAACTTGCTTGAAACATTTCCTTTATTTTCAAGGCGAACTGCTGCTTGGAGAACAACTAGTGAAGAAAAGAAAGCACTAGACCAAGCCAGTGAGGAAATCTGGAATGATTTTCGGGAGGCTGCAGAGGCACACAGACAAGTGAGGAAATACGTTATGAGCTGGATAAAACCTGGAATGACAATGATAGAAATCTGGTGAGGACACACATCTTCTGGAAGACCTCTGCTGTAGATTTTTCTTCATTTTCCAGTTGGGGAGAGATTTAGTCTCAGTTTTGTGTGCTTAATTCACTGTGTAATGAGTGCTTGGGAGATTTGTAATTGAAGTACACAACCAGTGTTGCCAATTATTTCCTTTAAGTTTTCTCTTGTATTTTTAGCTTATGCAGCTTTACAGGCCTGGAATTATACTGAATTTTAAACTAAGCTTTTTATGTTCATTTACTTTGATTAGACGCTTCATTTAGATTTCAGTGCCTTTGCTGCTCTGCAATAGCAGTAGCACTGCTGCCGCTTGCCAGAATTGTCATGAAATGCCATGTGGACAGTGCAGGTGCAATCTGTGGCTGGGACTGGGCAAAGAGGCATAAAACCAGCATGGCTGTGTATTCAGTCCAGGGCAGGAAGGTTTGGACTATGTTTAGTCTTCATGGACTGCCTGATGTTTCTGGTGGAAACACAGTGGGGTTTTTTATTATTCTCAGCTAGTAAGAAATAACTGAGCAAATGGATGAAGATGAAAGTGAATTTGATTAAGTTCAAAGAAATAATTAGCCTGGACTGCTTTTTGTGACTCTTCCAACTATTACTTTTTCTGTCCTTCAGTTTATCTAGAGTGAATGTCTGCTGTCCAAGTACTGCACTGATCCAGAACAGTTTAGCTTCCAAAATCAGGTGCTTTCAGCCTGGTGTGACTGAGGACTGTGCTGACAAGAGTAGGATAGTAAGAAAGCTAATGAGAGCTGATCCCCAAGGTAACTTTGTGCAAGGATAACAGAAAGACATAATATACCTTGAGGGATAGTAAAAGAAAGGCAGTTCACTAGTCTGGGTGAAACAAATCTGTCATAGTCAGTTATACACTTTGACTGTTCTAAGCAGTCATTTTCTCAAAACATGACTATTTTTCCTAAAGTACCTCAGGCTATGGGGCCTTGCTGATTAAAAAGTGCTCTCTTTTTTCATGTTTCTCTGGCTTTCTTAAAATCAGAGTATGGTGCGTCGCAGTGAGCTGCAGTTTACCTCATTTACCGATGCTGAAGGAGAATGCACCAGTGGACACGTATTTGTGGATTTGCAGTAGCTAGCATCTTGAGATTAGACAAAACCCAAAACCAAATGCTAGTCTCACAAGGTTTTATTTTATCATAGTTTTTAAAAAAGGTCCTTTTATAATCAAACTTTTTTTAATAAATAAGACGCTTTATCTCCTTTTCCCCACTTCCTTTTAAATCACAGCAGTTGTAAAGAATGCATTTAATTTGCCTAAACTTTGGTTGTCTAACCTCTGCTGCTCAGGAAGAATGGGTTAAATATAGCTTGTAAAGGATAAATATTTTAAACTTAGATTAAAAACGCTAGAGAAGTACTCAGTTTTGACCAAGAAAGGGTAGAGGAAACAACACAAAGAACTGAAGATTGTACTGTGTTGTGCTTACGTTTTTCAGCCTAGGGTTTTCTGTCTACTTAGCATACAAATAGTTTGATTTGACTTGAAAACATTTGCTTTAATATTTTTCTGAGTTCTTGCATTGATTTATTTGAAGTCATCATAAGAAATACTAATGACAACTGCTCTTTGTTTTTTTTCTTCTCCTTCCCCTCTGCCTTTTAGTGAAAAACTAGAAGACTGCTCACGTAAGCTGATAAAGGAAAATGGTTTAAATGCAGGTCTTGCATTTCCCACGGGATGTTCTCTGAATAATTGTGCTGCCCACTACACTCCCAATGCTGGAGATCCAACAGTCCTGCAATACAATGATATTTGCAAAATAGATTTTGGAACACATATTAGTGGTTAGTTTTTGATTTTTGGTTTTTAAATTTATTAATTAAAACTTTGAGAACATTCTTCAATGCAAAGACTATGAAGCTAACTAACTTCTGCTGATTTCAGGTCGTATTATTGACTGTGCTTTTACAGTCACATTCAATCCAAAATATGACAGACTATTACAAGCTGTAAAGGATGCCACAAATACTGGAATAAAGGTATGATCATTATGTAAATAATTTACAAAGACTTTTTCAGTAAGTGTTGTGATTATTTTCCATTTATATTTGCCCTTTATTTCAGTGTGCTGGGATAGATGTACGTCTCTGTGATGTGGGAGAGGCCATACAGGAAGTTATGGAGTCTTATGAAGTTGAAATTGATGGCAAAACATACCAAGGCAAGTTCTTTTCTTTACATATGGATAGTTGTTTTAGAAACGTGTATACATATATAGATTTGTGCAAATACTGATTTTGACGTATGATGTTGAAAAGACTTTTCTGCTAGAAGTATGGTACGAGTCTTGCATAAATACATGTTTAAGGCTGGCTTGCCTTTCTTCTGGAGAAATGTTCTTGGCTTATCCTTCCAAATATTGTATCTTTAACAGATAAGATGAACACTAAACAACAGTTTTGAACGGTGCAGATAATTTGCTACTTGCTGTTTGGAGTTTTACTGCCCTTTATTAATGAAGCTTTGCTAAAGCATACAAAACTAACATATCTCGGCTGGTGTTTGTACAAGATGCATGGGTAGTTCTGTGTTTAGTTCCTCTGAAATATGATGAGTCTCTACTGTACTTTTAATATGGGCTAACAAACTAAATTGCCTAAAAGGGTTTACCATTTGTTAGGAAATTGCCTGTAATATTAATGTCTTCTTCCAAAGTGAAGCCAATCCGCAATTTGAATGGACACTCCATTGGGCCGTATAGGATACACGCTGGAAAAACAGTACCCATTGTGAAAGGAGGAGAAGCCACAAGAATGGAGGTAAGTTGAGTTCTTTAATCTTTCTGTTGAATTTCCCCAGGGTCACTGCAAGAATAGTATTTCCTGTGTGCTTTCGATTTGTAGTTTTTTGTGATCCTGGTGAATAATTGCAGCAGAGTAACTGCTGTGCTATGCAGTGCTCCTGTAAAGGAATAGTTTTATCTCAGTGGCTTCTTCATTTTAGCCTTGGAGTGTTCAGGTATCTAACACTTTTTGAAATTGAAGCCTTGGAACCCTGCTATTTAAAAAACAAACCGCCAAACAAAAAAACCCCAAAGAAACCCACCACTGTTGAAATCTGAGTGGCCATAATGATGCTTACTGAAACTCTTGCTTAATTATTTCTCAATGTGTATATGTTATTTAAATGGAGTGTTGGAATGTTGCATTTAGGAGCATGGAAAAGGACAGAAATTCATATTTAGGGGTGAACTGGAGTTCAGAAAATCAGTTTTCGTGAAAGGTGTTTGGACTTGCAGGTCATTCATATTCCTCGTTTGTTTATTCTGTAATAAAATCTTCTCTTGCTCGGGTAATTCTTGAGAAATATATCTGTAGTGTAGTTTTGGCTTAATTTTTATAAAGAGTACTGTTAGATACAGTATCTTTCTTAAAAAGCTTCCAGTGCAGTTTTTCTCTGCAGATACAAAATAATTAAGTGTACTTGAAGTTGTTATGAGAGGCTAGTTGAAAGATACTGTTTGGATAGCATTCTAGAGTAGGGGAAGGGCAATGGCTGCACGGGATGTGACAAACTACCAGTTGGGAAGGCAGTATTCAAACCTGGAACCTGAGATTTAGCCACCATTTTCACAGAAGTTTGTGTTCTAATGAGATAAGAAGGCTTATTTAAAAGATGGGTGATGAGATAAGATGCTTTTAATTTCATTCTAAACCTCATCACTGATGATCACCAGTAAGTCTGTCAGGGTAAATAAGATTTGTAAGAGCTGAATAGGCACAGGTGTGGTCTGGACGGGATTGTTTTTTGAGGTAGGCTCACTCTAATCACCCAAAACCTGATGTGCACAAAAGACCTATGATGTGCACAAAAAGACCAAGTTTTAACTATTGTCTTATCTGTAGGACTGTGCAAAGGGATGAAGAGAATTGGAAAAGGAAGATAAAAAAACTTGGGTGTTCTTCTTAGTTTGACTTAGTTAATGATTTGGTTTTGGGGAGAAGACATTTTTTAATTTCTTCAGTTTCTGTAGGTTACTTACGACACAATCCTACATCATTAAACACAATGAGTTTTGCCAGTGAAGAATGTGGAGCATAGCCAAGGTCTTACTCTACTGTGCTGATTATAGTATCAAACTGCAATCCAATGAGTTTTTTGTGACTAAAAGAGCCTCTGATGATCCTTATTCAGAAAAAGTGGGTGTTAAGTGAATCTCGTGGCAGCATTGTGTGGGGGTTTTTGAGGGTTTGTGGTTTTTTAATGAGTCAGTTGAATATTCAGGGAAGTCTTCAAGAGTTTATCTTGAATTTACTTTTCATATGGCTTCTTATTTTGGGTTTGTGACTTTAATAGTAGCTTGATAAAATGAACAGTGCAACCCATGGTGTCCATCAGTGTTTGATGCCCTGGCTTGTTAAGTCCCTGTCACAGTCCTGCTGATAAGGATGTGTGAATGCACTCAGCAGAAATGAGTTTGTATAATGGCATTTCAGTATGTTCTTGGCTAGAATTTTGATAATGCCCTTGCAGATATATATCACCTTCATTTCTTGAAGAAATTCATCTTGTGGAATGGAAATGAGCAGGTTAAGGGTATATGCTAGCACCTGTTACCAGAAAATTCTTGCAGAAATTGGGCAGAAAGTTCATCAGTGCAGTAAGTGTCTGTAATCAACATCTATTTGCTGTGTCTAAACTATACATTTCCTAGGACTTTTATCTGAATAGCACAGGAGAAGTACTTCCAGTTAGCAAATGTAGTTTCTTAGCTATCTTAGATGTATGCCTTGAAATGTTTTAACAGTAATGACTGAGAAATTGTGACTACAAACATGCTGATACTTCTGGCTTGAAATAAAATGGTAGTAATGTAAATAGTTGATGATTTGGAGATACCTGTAAGTCTAATGTGTGAAATCTCCGTGCTGAATTTTTTTCTACATTGATTTGGCGATTGAATCTATTCACATTTAATTACTGAAGTTACTCAGTAGAAGTTATTATTCAGAAGTTATTCAATGCTAAGATGTTGTATCACAATGACACAGTGTCACATTTTCATATTGCAACATGTTCCTTTTTTCTCTCCTTAGGAAGGTGAAGTGTATGCTATCGAAACCTTCGGTAGCACAGGCAAAGGCGTTGTTCATGATGATATGGAGTGTTCTCACTATATGAAGAACTTCGATGTTGGGCATGTGCCAATAAGGTTGGATTTCGTTGCTGTATTTTGATAGAGCTACCACCGCCTTAGGATTCAGATTTGCTACAGTGCATGTTCTTCACTAATTAATGAGGCTGTCAGAGGACTCAAAGGGCAGTACTAGCAATGTTCTTGTTATAAAATACCCTCTGATTGTAGATCTGGAACAATATGGAATTATTTCAAAGAAACCAAAAATGGAGAAAATATGTTTCCAGAGTTTTATATTGTTTTTTTAACAATCTCCCTACCATTACTTTTTTAATGATTAGTAATATATAGATTATATTTGTGTATTCATCTGTATATTAAGTGTATAGTGAGTTTTTTTAGTAAATATTTGTACTATGGTTGTGTGCCACCATCTTTGTCTTACTGCTGTTCCCAGAATGTATTCAGGGTGTTTGTGCCATCTCTTTTATTTTACGGATATTTTGAGAGTTTTGAGTCTTTGTTTTAGTGCATTGCTGTAAAATGAAGAAATCACTCATTTTTGGTTTCACTGAGTTCGCATTTTGGCATTTCTAGGAGTGCAACATATTTTCTGAAGCAAAGACTACTCTGGTTGGAAGCAGAGCAGGCAGACATGCTTTTCCATAGCACATACTAGGAATGTGAAAGAGATAGGATGGGAAGAATTAGCCCAAGGATCGCAAAGGAACTTCTTGACTGCAAATAAGCTTAGTTCTTAGTAGATCTATAAATATAAATCTTTTATGCCTATATATTGTAACATGCCTGAATAAAAAGCTTACCAAGTATTTGACTTCAGAGGTGAAAAGTCAGTGTTTTAAACCACCAAGCTTCTGCCAAAATTAGTTCAGATTACTGACCACTCTGGATCAGGAAGAATTCTGTTTTTCTTTATAAAAATGAAATGTCCACTTATTTTTTAAGAGAATGACTCCTGTTCCTATGTTCAGTTTAGCTTGCAGATAGGTTCACAATCTGTTTTGAAGGATATCAATTTGCAGGAGGAAAATGCACTTTATTTTCTGAAGAGAGCATCTGATTGATATAGAAAGACATCCCAAGTCTAGGCAGTCTGAAAAGACCTTGCAATCTAACCTTATTCTTAATTGGTGTGTTTTATTTCTGTAGTGAGTGCTTGCTGATGATACCTCTTTGTTCTCAAACACGTTCTTGTTTGTTTGTTTTTTTTCCCTTAAGGCTTCCGAGAGCGAAACACTTGCTAAACGTTATCAATGAAAACTTTGGTACTCTTGCCTTCTGCCGCCGGTGGCTGGATCGCCTGGGGGAGAGCAAATACCTGATGGCGCTGAAGAACCTGTGCGACCTGGGCATCGTGGACCCGTACCCGCCGCTGTGCGACATCAAGGGCTCCTACACGGCGCAGTTCGAGCACACCCTGCTGCTGCGCCCCACCTGCAAGGAGGTCGTCAGCCGGGGCGACGACTACTAACCCAGAGCCACCCCAGCACCTTTGTACTCTAGGCTTTCTTGGAGCATACTCTACCAGAATTAATTTGCAACACGTTGTCGGTTTTAACGGTGGACTGATGTTAATACTTTCCATATTTGGAAAGGAAGGAATTTAATCTAAGGCAAGTCTTCTAATTGTAACTAACCATGGAAAAAGCTTTCAGGCCTTTAGAAATATTTCAAAAGTTACTTATTTTTTCTGTTCAGGGAAATATGTGCTATAAAGCTCAATTTTTAGTTTGGAATGAGTTATACATTTTGTTCTGAACATTTATGATAAAAGATGCTTTTCAAATATTTATATGACCATATTCCTACTTGAATGCTTTGAATGACTACACCTGATTTCTGCGCCCCAGTCCTCTATGATATTGCCTTTTAAACTTCCTGGAATCCATTTTGTAAAAAATAAAGACAAATTTTCAAATCTGAAAATATACTTTTTAGAAGTCTGGTTATGATTCTGGTAAGGCGTCCACTGGGAAACTGCTCTATTAAATATTTTACAAACTTGATTTGCCATTTCTTGTCTTAAAACTGGATCTTGTCTTACCCTTCATATGAAACTTGGCCTTTCATGCTTGTTTAAATAGCCTTGTCAGTGCTGAGATACAGGACAAGAAGTCATCAACACTTTACAGGACAAAATGTGACAACTACAGTAAAGGTGTGTGGTAAAGGTTTTGAGTGTGCCGGTCTTCAGTTTAGACTTCAGCTATTAGAACATGTCAAATGCACTTGGTGGTCTCTGCTGCTGGTGGCATCAGCGTGCTGCTCTGGGCTGATGTCAACTCGATTTTAGTGTGTGTATGTCCCTACATAACCTTCGCCATTGGCAGGGCCTCTTGCACAGTCAAATTTCATGTGATTCCCTGTCTCTTTAAAAGTTCACATTTGATTGCACAAATTGTGGGGGCACAGAAAACAATTTATTTTGGAGTGTTAAGTTACTGAGTGCAGGCACAACCATCTGGAGTATTTGCTGTTTTCCTGACACAGAAAGTCATTATCTGTTTTCCTGCTGCAGTGAAATGTGACTGTTGAATCTCATTTGTAAAGGTAAACTAAATCCCATGGCTCTTCAGGCCTATATACAATGTCTTCCAGTGCTGTACCTTTACCTCATTACTTGCATATTAAAATTTTCAATAGTTACTGGTGATAAAAGTGGCAGCTCTGTTAATAGGTTGATAACAGTGCCTTAAACATAAGTGCTTAGGAAACAGACACTTCACCTGCTCCTTTATAGTTACAGCCTGTCTCTGTATAGAATTCTTATTAACTTAAAAATACCAGTTCCTTTCTCCTCTTTCTTTGGGTAAAAGCTGTATTTTTGTCCTTTAAAACCTGAGCATGTGAGCTCCAGTTTAGAGGGGAGCAGTGTCATGTACTGCCTACAGTTTAAAAATAATAGGCACAGGTGTGGGTTTTTTCCCCAATTACAAGTATTGTTTAAACTCAGTACTGTTCAAACTTGCAGAAAGGGATGAAATGGGATACTGAAGTGTGTATTTCTGCTGTTGCTGTTTGGGAATCTTGGCATCCCGGCAATGAATTTTAATTTATGCAGCTGTGTGGTTATGTGTGTCTCAGCTTCCCAAGAAACAGTTGCTAGTGTAGGTGCTTGTGCGTTGCAAAGTAGAAGCTGGCACTTGAAAGAATCTCTGGTGAGTGGAGTTGCTGGGTACAGTGCTGCTGCTATATTTATGCTAACAAGACCATACTCTTCTGCTCTTCTTGATGTGGTACGAGCAGGTTCTTGGTAGCCTGGCTGGCTTCCAGCTCACCTATTTTTGTACTAAGTCTGCTAGAAACAAGCAAGACAAATCAGTTTCAGTTCTTGCCTGCTTTATCTGCAATTTCCAGACTTCTCTGTGTAGAAAATGCCTGTTTAGTAGTAGCTTGGTGGGACTTGGGATTGTTTCTATAGCTTAAGGCTTTCCTAACGTCACTGATGGTTACTTTAAAAACATTTGGTTTTACAGATGAATGATGTGTTTTCTTCCCTTTGTCTTTTTTTTCTTTACCTGAATATAACAGACCCAGACTAGCAGAGCTAGTTTGGACTGTGGCCTCTTTTAACGTCCTAACTTGCTGGCTGTTTGTTCACAGGTGGAGGCTGATAATCATGTGTAATAAGTTGCAGTGGAAATGACTCAGAAAAATACTTGCAGAGTGTGATGATTATTGCCCATAAATTCAACTGAGTGTATCTAGATACAAGCGTCCTGTGCTGCTGACCCTCCTGCATCCTCCCACCCTCCAGACCAGCAATATGAAAGGCAAACCCTATTTCTGTCTCCTTAAAATAAATGAATTTCCTACTGCTTTCATGCTCTTCAGGCCGCCTTTTCCTGTTGCTGTGTTAAAAGTCCTGGCCATGCTGTCTGCTAAGTGAACCATGCTCTCTTGTCACTTGACAAAATCAAAAGTTTACCTAATACTTTTGAGCCAGATGTTGAAGTCTGTTTTCAAATATCCAGAAGATGAGGTCATCTTGTTTCTTGTATGTGCACCAGAAATGGTGATAGTTTTTGTAGAGATTATTAGGTACCAGAGTTCAGAAGCTACTTGGCAGGGTTCTTCTTCCACACAGACCTTGTGAGACACATCATTAGAGCATGTACAGCTTGATGCTGAGTGACGTGTCCTTTTGATGAAGGTATGGAGTAAGAATTTTCCTAATTTTAGACTCAACTAACATTCTTCTCTTAGATGTGGCTAAGATGGGGCTGGTGGGTACAACAAACGCGGCCGGCCAAGAAGTACAAGTTTTGCATGGAGGGATAGGTTTGGTCATCTGTTTCTAAAAGCTGCTGTAGCTTGGGTACTTTCTAGAAAATAAAAACTTGTTTAAACTACAGGGGCTTTTCACCTAAAAGCCAGATTCTGCTGCTTCCAGTGAAGAGGCAATAGTGTTCAGAGTCATAGGTTTCCTTTTTAAACTGTTTTCTCTGCTTTTGCATTGATGGTAGATTTCATTGGAGTTTATAGTGCTTCACATTTTGGCTAAGAACTGCCACTGTACAAGAAAGATCAGGGTTTTCCTTTTTAGTGGCAGATTTTGTTAAAAAATGGAAATAAACTTGGTGCTCAGTAGCATTTGTAAGTACTATCCCCATGAATGTACTCTCCTGCTCCAGACTCTAGCACTTTGCTATGTGGCCTCCTGGCTTGCAGGGGAGACGGTGTTTTAAGGGTGAGTGTAACCATAACACTTCTAAGAGGAGGCTGAAATAGGGCATGTGGGGAGGCAAGTGAAGTTCCTGTTCCAGCAACAAAACAACTGCTTCGTCTTTTGATTGCGTCATGTTGACTTCAGTGTATCAAAATACTACTTTTATTTCAGAACAGTACAAAACCACAGTAAGATGGTATGGAAACTTAATGATGGGATGTGTAAGCGTAACTGGAATTTGTTATTTTGATTTTTACAGCTGGTGTTCGGAGATAGAGGAGTTTTGCCAAACCCTACTTAAAAAAAAAAAAAAAAAAAGATGAGAGTAAGGCTGTTCATTGTTATTCATTGCCCAGGATTATGCACTGTTGGTACTCAGCCTTCTGTGGAACGTCAGTCAGCTGTCCAGAATGAGAGGTGGGCAGTATATTTTCCCCAGTCTTTGACAGGATAATGCTTTTGCCAAACACTTTCACGAAGGTGTGTTTAGAGATAAAGACCATGTAACTTGAGAAAAGCATGGCATGCTTTGAAGCAGGTTATCATTTTTTAAGGCTTATGCATACTTATTTTTTCTACAAGGATTCAAGAGGCTTTTATGTTTTTATAATTTTGAATGTTTCAGTATTTTTAAAGTAAAAGAAAAAACAGACAACTCTGCTGTGACTCTTTTATCATTTTTGACTTGTGTTTTTGCCATGACAGGCACCCAACTCATATAACTCAAAGTCATACTTATTTTAGCTTTGCTTTGCATTTCTACTGATGCTTACACGTCCCTTCTTTTACAAATGTACAGGGCTTTAGGAAAAAACCTAAAAGCTGTGTAGGCTTGTCAGCAGTTCAGATGAACAGTAAATTTTTTGCCTAGCTGTTTTTGAAGTGTCTGTGTCCCCAGTTAGGTAAATCTCTGAATCCCTTAAATGGGAGAGGGCTCTATAGAAGCCTTCATTACTAATAAAGAAAAGTGAAGGTGGGTGCTCTCAGGATGCGAAAATCAATTACCACCTGGGACTGGAAAGTTCCTATTTTTCAGTTTAAGGCAAAGCTACTTCGGGCTGTGTGCTGCATCCCTGTTGTCCTGGTTTGACAGGAAGGAAGTTTTTTAAGGAAGGTGTAGTCAAACCAATCATGGATTAGAAGTGAATATTGACATCTGGTGTGGCCACTAAGGAGATGTGTCACCTCTGAGAACATGGGGAGATAAAGGAGAGATTCACGGAGGCACTTCCTTTTGTGTTCCGGTTATCGAAGGAAGCGCATCTCCTCCCTCACCCAGCCCGAGGCCTGAAGGCCTGGGCCTAGGGCCTGGGTGGGGGAGGGAGGGGCAGCCATGCCGCCTGAAGCCCTGCGGCCTGAGGATGAGAGGTAGGCCGGAGCCCAGAGAGAGAGGGAGAGAGATGGAAGGAGACGGGACTGTGCCAGTTTCTGCAGGATGGAAGGGTGGAGAGACGAGGAGATGGTTCTCTACCCCCCTCCCCCCCCTCCCAGAGAGAGAGAGAGACTGCATCTGCGCCGGCCGANAAAATCAATTACCACCTGGGACTGGAAAGTTACTATTTTTCAGTTTAAGGCAAAGCTACTTCGGGCTGTGTGCTGCATCCCTGTGATCACTCAGCAAGTTTGCAGATGACACAAAGCAGGGGGAGTGGCTGGTAGGCCAGCTGGGAGCACTGCCATGCAAAGGGAGCAGGACAGGCCCAGGAAATGAGACAACAGGAACCTCATGCAGCTCTACAAAGGGAGCCACCACTCCTACTCCTGAGCAAGAATCACCCCAGGCACCAGCACAGGCTGGGTGGGAAGCAGCTGCCCAGAGAAGGAGCTGGGGGACAAGTTGTCCATGAGCCAGTGATGTGCCCTTAGGGCAAAGGAGGCCGACAGCCTTATGCCTTAATCTGGTTAAAGGATGCAGAGCTACTATATGAACTAGTTAGGTATTAAGAACTGAAGCAGAAGCTGTGGAGAAGAGCACCTGAATTAGCTCATCCTTCTGGTAGAATTCACAAATCATCTCTTCCCTCCCCACTGACTCGATTAGGAGGACTAGAACTCTCTCATTCTCCTTCCCTTCTCTTGTTCTACCCAAGAGCAACAATAGGAGGAAAACTGAATTTGCTTTTGCTGAGCAAAATTATGTCTTTCAGAGAAAGCCTTGAGACTTAGCAATCTTTGCTGCAATGCGGGGGAATAGCGGTAAGCACATCTTAGGCAATTTTTCTAGTAAAGATAGCAGGGTAAGATTCCTTCTAAGGGACTTGAGTATGTGATTATTGAGATAGTGATTATTGAGACTAATGAACTCTCACACCCAAGTTGCTCTCTACAGATCCAAAGACAGACTCTTCTGTTAATGCTTGAGTCTCTGAAGACCCCTATGGATCTCCTAAGAGATGTGCTTGGAAGAAGAAAAAGTATCAGAAGCCTGAAAGGCAAATTTTCTGAACTACCTGTAAGCAGAAAAAAGTGTTGAAATTACATTCATTTCCTCACCAGCAAGGACAGCAGAGGAAAGTATTTGAAAGACTCAACAGCCGTAACAAGCATATTTGTCAGATCACTCACTTCAGCAAGTGGCTTTTGGCTAAAAAAACCCCCAACCAAACAAACACAAAAAACCCAACCAACCAAAAAAACACCAAACCCCAAACCAATACCTGAACTGTTCTGCATACTTAATTAGGATGAGCACAAGACCAAGAAGTTTGAGATCTGAGGCTGCTATGTCCTTGCTATATGCAAGCTATATGCTATATGGCATCTTTCAGAAACAAAAATGATAGTGAAAGTCATATAAAACCAGCTGTTAAATCACTGAGAGATGGCCAAAGCAGTTGTATAGTTAATGCCTTAACCCCTGTTAGACAAAATCTAAAAATAATTTTTTAAAATGTAACGATAATGTAGGAATTAATTCCAGTCCACACGTGCTTTTCTGTCCACATCAAGGCATTTTATTGAGGTATAAACTTTGCAGAAGATGAGGTAACAATTTGCATAGGACTTACGCAAAATAACTTCACACTTAAAATTTAATTGGCATTAACTACTATATGTGGAGGATTGATAATTCCTGCTTGTTGAATTCTCCTCACTGCACAGTTCTGTTAATGCTAGTGGTAGAACCATGTAGTATAAGGTACAGCAGTTGTGGGTGATGAAACTGGACTGAGAATGCTTTCATGCAAACATTGCAGCTGCTTTTCATCAGCTGTTTGTTAAGGGATGGCTGAGACAGACAATGCTTGCCACAGCTTAAAGTAAGCTGGTCCAATTCAAGAAAAGGGATGCTAATGTTCTGACGCAGGCTGCAGTTTGCCCGGAGACTGCGCCGCGCCTCGCTGCCTAAGGCGTCCCGGCGGACTTTCGTTACAGCAATCATTGGCAGAGATTTTTTACAAAAGTAACAAAACCAGCGTTGGTTCTCTCTCAGGGAGCAGGCTGCAAGCTGATGTGAAAATAGCGTCGACAAAGGCAGGAGAGAGAGAGAGATCTTTTCTGCAACTTAACTTTACTCGAAGGAACCGGCAGACAAAGACCCCAGCCCGCGCTTTCCAACCCCTTTTGTCTGGGTGCCAGAAAGGGTGGGCAGAGGGATTACAGCCAATGGAGTTCTGCACATTGTGAAATGACAGGGGGTACATCCAAAGGGATAAACTCAGGGGAGGGGTTCCATTTGAATGAACTAATAAAGAACCATACTTAACAGAACTTTCCAGAGGTCATACATATTCCATATGGGATATGCATAAACATCAGGATATACATAAAAGTGGGTGGGGGAAAACCTTGAACCTCTAACAATATGCAAAAAGCAGTTCCCGCGGAGGTACGGGAGCTCGCAGTGACCAGGAGATGTCAGAGTGCAGAGCCCCGAGTGCTGGTCATCCACCAGGAATTGTTAGGTGTAGAGGCTGCGCCCAGAGCCACAGGCACTGCAACAACCTTCTTGTAGCAATGCCAGTGGGGTGAGTGAGTGTGGTTTTTTTGTTGGGGGTTACTGAGGTTTTTGCTTGTTTAAGAAAGCTTTTAAATTTTTGGAATAAAAAAGCCCCTGGTTGTTATATTACTTTGAATTTGGCACTTGAGTTTTAAGTTGTCAGGTTTGTTAAGGCTAAAATGTGCAAGTCTTGGTAAAGATACATTCTTATGTTATTAAACACTCCTCTTACCATACTTACATGAAAATAACATCATGCTCTATTTCCTCAAGTTCAGATTTTAAGAAATTCTGTCCATGTCTCTTTAGTAGAGCCATTCATGCTTGGAAAATAATTTCACAGAAAGCCGCCTACGAAAAATTAATTTTCTATCTGACATGTTTTAACATTCCTTGCTGGTGAATGTCAATATTCTAAGACCTAGTAGCAATTCCTGCAAGACAGTAAGAATCACGGTATCATTAGAACTATACTATAAAATGCACACAAGCATATACAGAAAATTAACCAGAAAAATATCAGTTGCCCACTGAAGTAAGTTTTCTAGACCAATTCAAAAATATTATCAAAATACAAAACCAGCTTAAAAAAATAGCCTGAGGTAAAAGTTAAATGCACATAGCAATCTCTTCCTTAAAAAAATAGCTGTATTGAAATTCTAGGTACTTAGAAAGTTACTTATTGTCAATAAAAACTTTTACTAACCATTGTAAAGAGTACTTCAACTAATACAAAACTATATTAACATTGAAAAAGTACAATACTGTACTTCCTTTTAAAAATACATAGTTATGACAATTATGACTTTTACCATACACACAGTTAACTGGCTTTGGATTAGCTGCTACTGTTGTCCATGGAACAGCCAGCTAATTCTGTGTGCTGCTGACTTTCAGCTGTGCTGGGACAGGGGACTCTACCATGTCCATTTGCCTGAGTAAGTCGTTGGCTGTAAAACAAAATGTAGGCTTGAGCCTTGCATACTTCTTCCATAGTGCACATGTTGAGTTTCGAATCATTGCAGTGTACCCAAAATCCTACAATAAGGAAATAGACCAGAAAAAAATGTCATCAGGACACTGATTTTAAGTAATTGCATCATATTTAATAATTAATTAGTGTTTGGTCCCATTTAATGGGTTGTGTACAAATAGTGAACTGTTCCAGTTGGTCTGGTTTATTTGCCTCAATGTTTTAAAAGCCCAGCTTGGCTTCCTCAGATTTACAAGAGAGTTTATAGCTTGAACACATTTAACAAGGCAATACAAAAACTGAACTGTTGGTCTGCAGAGCCGCACTTCTCATTCCAGGCAGTTCAGCTACAAGTGATTCCCTTTTGCTTTTGAGAAAAGACAGTCATTGTATGAGTTTAGAATTATGAACACCCCTTTCTCCCTCACTACTCATTTCCTAGCTGGTTCCTACCTCCTTCGGAATTGTAGCAGTAGGCAGTGTAGTGCCCTGAGCCAAATCCTTTCCCGTGATGCATTACCACAGCAGACAGGTCGTAGATGAAGCAGTCAGGCAGGAGAGACTTGAGGGATTCCCTGCAGCAATAAGGCTCCATGTTTAGCATTTGATCAAAACTAACATGTACACCAATCTTCTCACGGTGATTGCGTCCTGACCACCTGGAAAGTTAAATCAAATGAAAACTTATGGTTTTTTAAAAAAGAGCACAGCATTCTGAGTAATGTTTTAACATAACATAGTATTTTCACTATTATCCTGTGAATAAATGCTAGGTGTTTTTTTCTAGGCTTCCTGTTTCACTTCTTTATTTCAAGGCCTTTTAAATGTGTCTATGGTACCCACTGTTCTCATCTTCTGAAACATGCATCTTAAGATCTGTGCAAAGGTGAGTGGGAAGTATTTCCCACCTATTACACCTCTTCGGTACTTCTCATTTATTCGATCTCATTTTTAGTTTCCTTTGTACAAGGGACAGACAGTACTGATGGGTGGGCTAAGAGTTCACAGAGATGCCATGTCCACTTCTGAGGCTAAATGCATTTATGTATTTGGTTATAGGAAGGTTATCTGACACTTCCACTGAATACAGTTCAGGTTTGTGCATTAGTGATTATGAGCATCCTACTCCACCTCAAGATATCACAAGCTTAATTTTTTATCAATAAAGTTCAGAGCAAGGTTAGTAGGTTTTGACTGAAAGCAAGGATGAAATAATTTTGGTACTAAAGAAGCAAGTATCTGAAACCCCAGAAGTTAATTCCCTACTTACAACATATCTTACTGACGTTTCAACTGAACAAGAAAAAGAAGTTTCCAGTAACTATTTCTCACCATACTAGTAAAGGGAAATGAAACTGATGCTGAAAAACATTGATCCTAAGCAATGGTAGAGCAAGACTGAATCTGTCAGTTTGCAACACTTTTTGTTGTGGTACTACTTACCTAAACCGTTTAAGGTGTAATCTGAGAACCTGAGGTAGTCGACACACCATAAGCTGCTTCTGAGCTTCTGTGAGTATAACTGGTTTAGAAGAAAACTTCCTTCGTTTTGCTGAGGTCAAACACACAGTTACACAATACAAATCTTGGTAACAGCCTTGTATTTCAGTCTAAGATTTACCCACAGAATTTGTGTGGACCTAAATATCTACGGTACGTGCCTCCTTACAAAGGATACGCTCTGAGAGCCATTTTGCAAGGACTGTTTTATGATGCAAGCAGAAAATACTTGTGGTCACTTACATTAGTCACCTTAATTTAAAAAGGTGATGGCTTCTTCAGCTAGGAGTATTAGAAACCCCATTAGTGTGTCATGAGGCTGTATCTAAAAGAAGCATCACACTTCAAAACATCTTTTGAACAATTTAATCTTCTAGGGAGCAAGTAACAGCTTTCAAGTGACCACACCAGGACATAAGAAGAAGGTCTTTGTTTGCAACATACTTTTAATATTTCTATTCTTGTACTGTCAGTTTATATTTTACACAGAGAACGTATGCATGAGTACATACTGCCTTTACTCACTGTTGCACTGATCACATGCATATATCTTTCCTTCCAAAGCTTCAGCTTCTGTAAACTTGGCCAGCATTTCTGTCAGCAGACATGGATACTGAGATGACATCTCCTTGCCATTGCAGTGATACCTCTCAGGAAACTCCAGGGACAGGTCCCAGAAAGGTTCTATGGTATTTGATTTATTGTCACAGGCAAGACACGTAACCTGTAAAAAAGATGTTTCCCCAGCTGTTTACACTCAAAACTTTACTTCGCTAAAAGTGTACCATAACATAGCTCTAAAAAAAGATTCTTTTTCCTAGAGATAACCAAGGGTAACCAAAGACAAGACAAAGTCATTTAACAACAGAAATGATACACTTAATTTCTTTTCTCTGAAGCAGCATGTCCAAAACTGTTATCACAAACAAGTAAGTGTTCTTAGGTTTTACTGAGAAACAAAAACAGTGTCAACATGTTCTGTCTGGACTGTCCAAAAGAAAGCAGCTGGTGAAGTCTCAGGAGTCTTTTCTCCAAAAGGAAAATTGACATGAGAAATTATAATATAGGGTAATTTAAAATAAATAAAAATAGATCAAACACACGCACACACACACAAAAAAGAAAAACAAATTTTTTTTTTAAAAAAAGGAACAGCTGGGGATTTTAAAGTCATATCCTTCTTACTTTGTAAAGTCTTCCAGGGAAGCCTGGATTAGGAAGCACACTTCTTCAAAGAAAAATTAACAGGTAAAAATAATTTATTTCTTCTTTCAGTAAGTGGATCCATCGTCACACTAGGGAAAGGACAAGCAGTAAGACAACATAAATAAAATGTAAAGAAGTGAAGTGAGTCAACCTGGAAAATGCAGATACTACAGCAGGGGCCAATTAATTTATTATAACATTCAATACTTAGGAAAATAAGTTAAAAGCAGTAGCACTTCTAAGCTGGAAAGACAACACACTAGGTGTTGCATGCTTCCTACTCAGCACAAGTTGTTTGGAACAACCAATACAAAGACATAGTAATAAAGGAATGAATATTCATGTGACATCCAAAGATTGTTGTTTCACAGGCACCCCTTTATGCTGCTGCTGTTCTACATAAATTCATTGTAGTTCCCTTCAGTTTGGTTAGTAAGCCTACACAAGTGTGAAAATACACTCAGTTTTGTTCAGTTTCCTCTGAAGGTTTGCTGTTAGGTAATTATTCACCCTGCTTTGGTATTTCATGATCATTTACTTAGGAACTGATCTGTCACCTCACGGTATCTTCCTCCCAGGTGTTCTTGTAACTGCACTCCTTCGCTGCAACAGCTTGTACTCGATCTCTGCATCAGCCGCCTCCTGCACATGTGGATTTGTGTCCCAGCATGAACTTTTAGCAGTGCAGTAAGAAAGCTGTTAACTGCTTCAAGTTCTAAGATGAAAATGCCACGGGCCTTGTTCTTAGAAAACAAAACTTCAAACTTACATGGCAGAAAAGAGGAGATTCTTCTGTTTTAATTTACTCTGTCAGGAGCGTCTTTTGTAAGTGCTATCATCTGGCAACGTTTCAAAGCCACAAATTATTAGTAATTCAGAGCTGAAATCTAGACATGGGAGACAAAATAGTATGTTTGGCCACAGTTCAACCACACTAGTTTAAACCCAGAATGACGAATAAACTTTTGCTGTACAAATGGGTAATTTTGTTGGGCCAAAAGTTTATTTAATTGATGAGTTACTTAAGAATTTGTTGTGTATGAATGCACACTTAGGATTAAGGAGCTCAGGATGAAGAACACACATGACCTCAACACAGATAATTTTAACAGGTTCTGAGGTTTTAGTGTATTATATTAATAATCTAGGTTAAGATCTTTCTCAACTAGCTAATGAGTACTATCCCAGAGAAAAAGAAATTAATAGACCCAGCTTCCAATTTTTGCCAGTCAAAAAACCTGAAAAAGATAAACAAATGCAAAAAAGCTCCTTCTCATCTTGTCATGCAACTGTGAGCAAAGCTGATTTGTGGGGACGAAACCCTGGACTGATATACAGCTGCACTTACTTCCTCAAATCCAAGCCAGTCCTCGCTGCAGCAGAGATAAACTCTGGGATTTATGTAGTTGCCCACAGCCCAGTAACCCGACACACCCGGGCAAGGGCGCCTAAACCCATCAGCCCCTGTGCGCTCACTGCTCCTGGACATGCTGGGAAAGGACGGCCAAGCACGGCTGCAACAAGGATGGAAGCATTTTCCTTAGCCAGGCGTGCGCTTACCAACTGGATTACTCAAAGGCAGGAGGATCCCCAGCCTTCTGTGGAATCCATTTGCACTGGCCTGTCCGTTGGCACTGGCTTCACAACATTCCCATCACTCTTCTTTCTGTCCTAAATGGGACTCCTTTATCTCACACTCTATTATCATTCACACAGCGGAAGCCAGATTTTCTTTTTTCATGAGAGGGGCAGAAATTGTAAAAACTGTTCAAAAGCTGGTTGAATGAGATGAGATTTTATAAAACACAAAGCAAAAAGAACCCCAAACATGAACTCAAAGGGCAAAAACTTTATGCATTTGTCCAGTGTAACTTTGTATAGTATAAGTATGCACAACAGTAATAGGGAAGTGAGTCTACTCTAGCAATCTGGTTAGTGATGTCTGTCTTTCTGACTATACTTTATAAAATCAGGGTTTGATTCCACCTTCCCATTATAATTCAGAACTGCTATTATAGGAAACTTTAATGCTGTCATTCATAGCAAAGCAAAGGAGAAGTTCACATTAGAGCAAAGTAAATTACAGATTGTAGCTAGTCTGAAAACTCTACCTTATGTTCTGCCTTGACCACCCTCTCATGCCTTGAAACATGGGTACTAAATACAATTGTTTGGTTAAAGCTTAGTATTCAATCATGGGCCAAAGGCCAGACTGAAAAGAGCTGGATCAAATTGCTTGATTCAAGCTAAGCATGGAGACTACTCAGACAAGCATCATTGTGGCCACAATAACTTGATGGACAGCCACTGCCCTGGATGGCATTCAGTGTAAATGCAGCCAAAGAAAATAGTTAACGTATTGCTGCAGAAAAAGCCAACTCCACCATCAACTGTTTTGCCTACGTTCCCTGCACTTGCATGGAAGAAAGAAAACTCTTAACCACCTCTGCCCCAACTTCTTCTTTGTTGTTTTTAAGAAGAGTAAAATAGCCAGTCCCATTTTTGTGCTTTCACTAGATGAGACATATATATAATGACTAGTAACTCAATTTTTGCACAGGAGAGTAATTGAATTTGAAGGGGATCTCTGGAATACAGCAGATAATGCAGCATATAATACAGAATTCATATGACAGTCAGCATAAAAAAAACCCAACTGAACTTGTAGTGATAAGCATACGGCATTCATCAAGATGATGCTTATCTATTTAGCAGAATAACATAAAACATAACCACAGCCAACTGTGGTCTGTGATTCACTCGCCTCTTATAGATTAATTTAAAATGTTACTTTCATCTAGCTGGAAAACAACTTGGCAATCATTTTGTGGCTCAGGCTACACATAAAAGCACAAAGACTAACATCAAAATATAGAAATCAGTATACATGACATCAACTGGTTTAAGTGCAAATCCTCCCATTACCTGCCTGAAGTTCTCATCTTTTTAACAGTCTATTCAGTGGGAGACTTAATACTCAGCACTACACGGACCACCCTCAGCATTCTCCCCCAAACTCTAACCCACAGCATACTACCCAAAACTGAAGGCTTTCAAACAACTCAAAAATTGCACATTTCCCCTTTTCTCAGACAATCTGTCGTGAAATACACTTCAATGATAGCTTACATACTACACTGATTAGAACCTACTTCACTCTCTGGGACTTGGCATATTCATTTCTCTGATCACTGCATGCTGTTACTCTGCTGTGCTGAGCAGGAACGGGGCAGATGCTCAGATCCCATCTTAAAAACGATCAGGAAGTAATCAAACTGCTTAGGATGTTTTAAGCACGCCTAGAGAGTATGAAAAGCTAGTTCTTACTAGGCATTGCTATAAAAAATATTGCAGCCAATTTTTCTGAACTCTGGGAAGTTTGCAGATGACACAAAGCAGGGGGAGTGGCTGGTAGGCCAGCTGGGGGCACTGCCACTCAGAGGGAGTGGGACAGGGCTGGGAAATGGGACAACAGGAACCTCACGCAGCTCTACAAAAGGAAACATCACGTCCTGCTGCTGGGCAGGAATCACCCAGGCACCAGGACAGGCTGGGTGGGCAGCAGCTGCCCAGAGAAGGAGCTGGG
Source organism: Dryoscopus gambensis (assembly GCA_013389985.1). Taxonomy (NCBI): domain Eukaryota; kingdom Metazoa; phylum Chordata; class Aves; order Passeriformes; family Malaconotidae; genus Dryoscopus; species Dryoscopus gambensis. Next base: position 39,172 of record WEIT01016948.1, read on the forward strand.
GGCCAAGCTGTCCGGGAGCCAGTAACACGCCCTCATGGCAAAGGAGGCCAACAGCGTCTGGAGCTGCCGCTGGCAGAGCAGCCCCAGCAGGTCCAGGCAGGTGGTCCCTGCCCTCTCCTCAGCCCCTACACAGCTGAAGCGCTGGGCCCAGTGCTCAGAAAAAAGGAAGGCATGGATATGCTGGCCTGAGCCCACCAAAGGGCCAGGAAGATGATCAAAGGCCTTGGACGTGTCTGACCTATGAGGACAGGCTGAGAGAGCTGGGACTGTGCAGCCCGGAGAAGAAAGCTCAAAGTGGATTTTATCCTTGTACGAGAATTTCTGCTCGTGTGATTTCTGAGTACATGTGGCACACAATAAAATCTACTATTTCAATTTCAGGATTTTTAGAAATACACCTGTCCTCTTCCTTGCTTAATATGGACAAAGTTTGAACTAAAGATACTTTAAAAATTCGTGCATACTGTGCTATTTAGTTGGTATCATTTAAAAAAAACAAGCAAAAATCTCTGGAGAAAGACAACAGCTAACATACTTGAGCTCTTGAAGTGTACTTTAAAGATCTGTGAGCCAGAGTGGGTCAGTTTACCACTGCCACATGAGTTCATAACATAGTTTCTCCTTTCCCATTGAAGGACTAAGGACAGGAGAGAGTAAGGACCTTCCACAGGAGTACAAGCACTGAGGGATTGAAAACAACTAGTATTTTAATAGACATATTGACATCTCCTCAGAGTCCCAATGGGTTTGAGAGGTATGAGCCACTTTCTCCAGACAATTGCTGCAGGAACACTAGCATGTGAGAAGACAACAGAGGAGAAGGGTTTTGCAGCTATAACGCAGGTCTCTACTTCTCTTAGATGTACCAGATATTGACGTTTCAGTCACTACTGCAAAGTAAAAAGCTGAAATCCTAAAACAGGTATTAGAATAATAAATATAAAATAAATATAGAATAAATATAGAATAAAAAACCAGAGGCAATTTGCTCATGCTGTTTCTGGAGTTACTCACTACCTAGTCTAGTACTCCATAAAATAGTAAAATATTTCAAGCACAGATGAAGAAAACTTACTTTAAATCAGCTGAGAACATAGCAAAACAAAAACAACTACCTCATAAAAAATGTGCAATTGTTTTGACATCACCCAAAACGTTTTCTAGCTATCAAAAGGTAATCTGCATAAGATTCTCAAACACTCAGTTCTCTGCTTTCTTAATCTTATATCCTAAATTCAGTATGCTGAACCAGGCAGCACTTCAATAGCAACAGACTGATGCAAACTCTGGATTATTACTTCACTTCAAGTTAAATTAGAACTAGAAGGGGGAAAATATTTAGTTGCACATGTGAAAGTAATGTGATACCTAAGTAAACATCCAGCTTATCAGCACTGTAAGGGATCCTCCGTGTACTTTATCAAGAGTAGTTCATAGTATTCCTGAAGTTTGAAGGTCAGGAAGATTGACTTCACAGCACTTGAGTATCTCACAGAATCAAGTATCTTGAACTTATATTTTCTGTACAAAGGGCCAGTAAATATAGTAACATTTTAGGGGTTTTAAAATGGAAGGCAACTGCACACAGAAACAGGCTTCTTAATTCCCCTTTTTCAATGAATTAAGATGTAACTTATTAAACACGCTAGACTAAAATCTCACCTTATTTTTAATAAGTGCAGCTGGGAACAGCTCCAACTATCTTCTAGAGAGGAATTGTAATACTGTCACGGTATTAGATATTACTTTATTTTTATTACTATATTTATCACAGCATTACTTTATCTTGTAGGCAGATAAAGTTAAACCTATAAGGACTAAATGTACATTCCTTGCTTTTGAGAGCTAACACTGTCAAAGGTGTGATGACACAGCAAGATGTTTGGGGGGTTTTTTCAGCCCTGCATGGGTGTTTTCTTGCCTTTTTTGTTAATTTCATTAAAGCAGTTCAGACAAACGCCTAGTGAAATCAGGATGTAGGAATCTTACTGGGGAAAGGAAAATAACTGCCTAACAGAGTTTTTAAAGTTCCTCTTTCCCTGTGCAAACACCAGGGACTAGATCATTAAGATGACCTGAATATATTTTACAAGGAAGAAATGTAAATCTTCGGGGCTTACCTTTTCCTTATAACAGTTATCATGTTCAAACCACAAGTGAAGACTAAACTAAAACAAAGGAGTGGCAGAAGACAAAGGGAACACTGGGAGGGGTGGAGTGTTGGACAGTCTGTGGGAACTGCCTAATGAGCCAGGGAGAAATTACTACAGATAACAGCCTCAATACTCTTTTTCTTGTTCCTCTCACTTCAGGCATTCTTGAGTTCATCAAGGCTGTATTTTGCACACAGACATCAAGCAGCTGCAGTTAGAGCTGTGTGTAGCCACAAACGTCACAGGATACCTCAAAACTGATTAATTACCTTTCCATTTTACTCAATAGTGTGGAAGTGAGGGGTTTTTGGTTTGTTTTGCTTTTGGGTTTGTTTGTTTGTTTTAGTTTACTCAATAGTGAATTCTCACTACTCCCCTCCTGGTCTCAGGAAGGTGGGAGGGTTTCTAGTCACAAACCTCTTCACAAAAAGAGCTAAAAATATGTGAAAGAAGTAGTTATTACTGAAATGATGCTGTGTCTTTAGAGCCTTGAAAATCCTTACCAAAGCAATGAATCCTGTAAGCAGGTTTGGAACACAAGCGAAACTTGTCAGTATTCCTAAAAAATTACTTTATTTTGCTAACAAAATTGCTATTTCGGAGAGGAATGGGATTTTCAAACAAAAAACTCTTTAATGACATAATATACTAGACACTTCCAGTTGTGCAACACTGATACAGGATATGTACTACCCAAGGAAAGGAAGTATGCCAACAGAAGTACTTGTACATTGGGCCAGACTGAAGGTAGCTGGTGATCCAGTTTTATTGATAGATCTAACAGTTTCCAGCAGTCTCACAAAACCTAGGATGACTGAAGGCTGACGTATGCTGCAAACAACCCTGTTACCTTACTACGAAGTTTACAGATTTTGTAGCAGTAAACAATCCTACCTTAGTCAAAAATCACTTGGATTTCTAGCTTTACATATTAAAACATTAAACCATCAATCAAACAGTCAGAATATCAGGAACAGACATTTTTGTGTTAAACCTTTTCTTTACACACAGTATTCATCAAATGCTTCTGCACTCCCTCAGTAACCTATTAATGTATACTACAGATCCATTCCAGGAGCCAGGATTTTCCCAACTTCTGGTTCCTGCTGCAATGTGGTTAGTTTTTAGATTAATTCAACAGAGACAAGCATTTGTTTGTTCAGTCAGTACTCAGACATTTGTACACACACACAGTTGGGATCTGCATAATCATAAGTGAACACATTGAAATACTTAACACAGAGCTGAGAAGTAGAAAAAAAAAAGAGAGTAGTCATGCAGAAAGAAGGAAAACCACCATTGCCTCCACCCCACAAATTTGGTTCCTGTGTTGACAGAGCCTTCTGTATCTTTGTGTTGTAATAGAAAAGAAGTATTAGTATTTCTGTACATAGAATCATGACATGCAATTACTCACTGGTAATCAATTTCAAATTCAAGCTATTTAGTGAAATAATATCCTGTTTGACATCCATTACCTAATCAGTTTCCACTTACACGAGATTAACACCTTCCTTAACACCTTTTATCTAGTATCACTATAGTGATAAGCCAAGATTGTTAAAATTGTGAATTCTTTATTCCTCCAAATGCGTTGGTCCTTAACAACAAATACAAATATTTCTCAGTAGGTGGAAAGGTGCATTTTAAAACAACAAATTTACGACTTGTATGATTACCAGGTGTATTGGGTTTGCATGGCCTGGTTTTTGGTAGCGGGGGGGGCTACAGGGTGGCTTCTATTGAAACTGCGTTTTATTTCTTCTGAAACTGTGTAATATATCCTCGCCATCCCCCCCAATAATTATAAATGTACAAACCTTTGAAGTATGTCTATCCCTGACTGACAGGTGTAAATCCAGAACTACAAACCATTAAACACGTTTAAAAAAGTAATCATAAAACATACCTGACTTAATAGCTGTCCATGAAAAATGTTGTTAACCACATTCAAAACCTGCTTTATAAGTTTTCTTTGAGAAGCAGGAATGAGAGCTGGGTATCTGGTCCCTGTAGTCTCCAGTTCCTGCTGTACTTTATCCAAAAGTTCACAGAGAAATTCCTGAGCATCTTGTTGGGCATACCCTCTGAAGGCTGGAATTAGTCTCCACACAGAATGAAGCATGGCAAAAGGAGACACCAGTGCCCATTTGCCAGACCACATAACCTGGAATAGAGTATGCAACTCATGACAGAGAGAAATATGCTTTGAACTGGGCTCCCTGGGCTGAATGAGTTCCATACTTTTTGATGCTCCTCCACTTAACCCAGAGGATAAACTAGGCCGCCTCACAGCATATGATCCCTTTACTTTCTCTTGGTTCTCATTCACATGTAACGTTGAGGCAGCTATTGACAGGTGCTTGGATGAAGATCTTGTTTTACCATTGGTTGCTGTTGCCAGCAGTTCCTGAGTTTGGTTGAGATCAAGCTTTAAAAAGCATTCTCGAAAAATAAGTAAGTGACTTAATACCTGCAGGACAGAATTCATATAGCATGTGTTTCCCAGGTTTCTCAGTCCTGTTACTCCAGGAGTCACTGTGGGCCTTCGCTTAATTGGAGAGTCACTTATTTTTTTCAATCTCAGTTCATCTGAGGTATATGTTTCTTTCAACTCTGCCACAGATTCCATGTTCTGTGGTGTTTTTTGAGGGCAGAGTTCTGTTTTCGAGGACATTCTAATCTGATTTTGTAAACGACTGCTCTTTCTTGGAGGCATCTTTTCCATCTCTGCTTTCAACTCACGCTTTCGTTCTTGTCTTCTCTTCCTAGCTTTGTCCTTTTTTAGCTCTGCTTCTTCTTGACGTCTTTCTTCTTCCAAAATCCTTTTTCCAGTAGGTGTCAACTCAAGCCATGATCTGAATACTTTGCCAAGGACTGCACGTCGTCGGTGCCAGAGAGCTGTGAACATTCGATCTTCATTCCGAAGCATGGCTTGGGCACCACCATGCGAAAGGTAGGAATCATCACTTGTACCCATAGAACGCAAAGTCCTCCCACTTCGAGTAGTGCACTCATAGTTCTGACTCTTGATTGCACTTAATGTACTCCGCAAGAGTTTTAAATCACCGGTTGCGTTATCATTGAGAACATAATCATCGCAGAGATAACAGAACACATACAGCTCATTTACTTCCAACGCCACTGGGTGGCTGCTCTCCTGAAAGTGCTTTAGTGCATGTTCCTCGATGTATCTTCCACACGCCACGTGTGAGCAGCTGAGGCACGCCCACACAGATTCTGTAGTATTGCAGTCCATGCAATGCCATTTCTGAGGATTGAGAATGGAGTGATCTTGGGCCAGTCGCAGACGTCCTACGTGCTTACACTTATCCATTGTTAGAACTGAAATTGCAGAGATATGCTGGCAAAACACATCATCCAAACTATTTTCTGTCCATGATATTTCAATCTGCAACTAAAAAAAAAGTTATAGTTCATAAATACCCAACTGTATATCTTTTACAGGAGTCAGTATATCAAATTCATATTGAGGTTAAGATCACAATCATCATCCAAACTGAGTCCCACTAAACACATGAAAGCAGTTAGTCGTGTGGAACCACACTCACACACTCAACACCTTCAACAGCAATTCAGCGTTCACACTAAATTGCCTCCATACCGCTGTTTATCTTCCCGGTGCTTTGTGGCTCAGGACTGAAGCATACTAGCTACACTTTAGGCCTGGTTTGTTTTTTTCTATTACGGAGCACTGATTTTGTTAAAATACACTGTTACAGAGTTCAGATACAAACACAACCTAAAATGAGAAAGGTTGCTCAGAGAAGCTGTGGATGCCCCCATGCCTAGAAGCATTGAGGCTAGGTGGGATTGGACTTTAACCAACTCGGTCTAATTGGAGGTGTCCCTAAGCACAGCAGGGAATTGGGCTACAGGATGTTTATGGTCCCTTCCAACTCAAACTATTCTGTGATTCCAAAATTCTCCTATTAATTCTATCCCTAAGCATACAGGTGCAGAAGTGCAAAGTTCACTTAGATTTATTATGTTTACACAGTGCCAACAGTTCAGACAAATGAGGTTTTATACGACTCAAACCCTTAATTAATCCATACCTTTAATTAAATGACTGTCCCTCTGTGCTCAGTCAACCTCATTATACCATTTCTACAATAATGTATCTCAAATATCTACATTTTAACACGTCAACCTAACACCTCTGCAAGAGAAACTTAGCAAAGCAGAACTTGATTTCTTAAGACAGTAATACAGTGAGGTATCTACATCAGTTACCACAAACTTTATATAAACTTTCTAATCCAGGTCTTTAGAAGATCATTTAAAAATCTGGCTAGCACTGGCTTGTATCCTTTATTAAGTTTGTATGGTTGCATTTATTTGTTCAAAGCTGCTGTTTTTGCTTCCTCCTATAAGGTGCATTTATCCAAAACAGAGAGTCTCTGATTAGCAAAAAGTTAAAGAGACAGTGACTCATTCTTGTTTTTACAGTTTTCTTTGACTATCTCCTTTAGATAGAACATCTAGAGATAGATGATAATGGTGCTATGATGCATCAGGAAGTGATTACATTTGATCTGGGGCATTTGTGCCCACCACATCACCGAACAGAAGGGCCAAAGAGCACTCAACACCCGAACCAGTATGCACAGTGCTTGCTGGATGAAACAGTTAATTCACCTGAGGAGTTCAAGGCTCTGTCAAATACTCAGCCTATGCCAAGTGAGATGAGTGTGCCATTACAAATGTGTGCTCTGGTCCTGGCCTAGGCTGTACAATATCAAGGTCTTGGATTCTATGCTTTACAGGTAAATAAACCATACTACAAAAGTACTGAGTGATTTACACGACTCTGGATAGAACTCCAGGAACTATACTCCAGCTATTAGCCTTAAATATGCTAATATTTATCAATTTCTACAGTCCTGAAACACACAAGAATAGGTTACTCAATATAGAACAGAGGTTAAGTGTAAAATAAGCATTAGATAGAGGGAATTCTAATGTACAGTGACATGACACTGCTAAGGAAGGGAAACAGGTTGCAGCCAGCTAGAAAAGAAACTCTAATTTTCATTTGGTATTTCGATAAAAATTGTCATTAAAAGATTCAACAAAAAATGGCTTTCTGGCCCATGGCTAGTGCCTTTTAAAATGTTACAATATAGATACCAACAAAAAAGCTGTAATAACTCTGTAAGCACATAATCAGCATCCAGCATTGCATTGTTGTATAGAATTTATTCTGTAATGAAGAAAAGCTTGAGCTAGCTGTAGATAAACTAAAAAAGTGTACAGTTTTACATGCCCATATTAATCTCTCATTCATTCTGGCTAAGAGTTGTCTCCGGTCCATACTCACTGCACCGAAGAATTTCAGGCACCATGACCTCTGGGGAGCCATTCAGCAACCCCCAGATCAAGTACCAGCCACAGTGTATTAGGGGAGGTCGAGATCTCTTGTGTGCTATGGTCAACAGATCACAAAAGTAATGGCTTGGTTAACTTTTTCATCTTGCTTGCACCCATAACATGCATTCCTTTTAAAAGGCAATCTAGTTGTAGGCTGCCAATTAGATTCTTTTACAAATAGCTGTGCATAGTAAGTTTACTTTTTATATTGCCATTATAAATAAGACCATCAGCATTATCTCGTGTCTTCTAGTCTAACAACCTCTTTTCCCCAACAAAGTGGAACTTTTATAAAACTGATAAAATTCAGGACAGTAATATGGATCTAAAGTGTGCTGCAATAATTCAGTATGGTACAGAGAATTTTAAGTGTCAAGACTCATCTTTGTGTTTTTGGGCTAACATAAACAGATTCTACTGCATAACATATTAGCAACGGTGCTTTCCAGCAGACCAGAAAAGAACACTAAACCCTGCCTTCCCACAGGGCTGTCACACACAGCAATGCTGTCAGTCAGAGGAATCTGACAGGTCAACTCTTTCTGGGTTTGTTAAAGTCACCGTGCAAACCCTGTGGCTTATTTTCCCTTCCTTTTAGTATTAGATGGTCAGTTTTGCACTTTTAAAAACATTCTCAAGACTAAAAGTGCTTAGACACCTCAGTGTAAGCAGATATTGGAATGAGGATAAAAGTAACCCACTGATCTCAGGACGACCACTGTGTAAATCAGTACTGCATATTCAAGCTCTTCATGCAAAAGCAGCTCAATTCTACGAAAGCGCAAGATCAGCACCTTGAAGGGAAAAACCTAAAGCCCCAGCTCCCCCACCAGCAACCAAGCCAGCATGACATTTTCCCACCTACTTCGATGTGTGGAGAAAAGAGACGGGGTGGAAAGGGGAGGGGGAGGAAACAGTACGAGAGAAGTCTTTCAGAAAAAAAGTGAAGAAATCAAAATGCAGTTTGGTCAAAAAGACAGAAATATTTGAAAAGACTGCAAAAAAGCTTAGAGTACAAAACTGAAACCAAGAAAACTTCAGATGAATGTCAAGCAGCACACTGACATCATGAATGTTTGAACTACTGAGACTGCATCAACTCACATTTAAAAACTGTACCTTAGAACCAAAACTTGGCAAAAGATCTCAGGGTAAAAACAGGAGTGAAGTGACAGATAATGGTGGAGGAAACAGAAAAATACTGCATACTCATTCCCACACTTACTAGAAAACTGCAGCTGGAATAAAATAGTACAAGCTAATGCTCCAATGTTAAAATTCCCTAAAGGAAGTTATTCAGCACTAGTTTCTGCATTCTTCTCTCCTGAGGTTCAGTTCTGTGCACACACACAAAGAAACTTTGAATTAGTTGACCAGCACTTCAGAGATCAAGCCCCCCCTCCTCCCCTCCCCGTGTTCTTACCACAGACCTGAGCTGAAGTAGTAAGCAAAATAACAGCTACTAGCATATAGAATAGTACCACTGAAAGTATTAAGTTGTCTGGAAACAGAGAGATACACAGAAGTTTTTTCTTGCAACACAGTTTCACAAGGTAGAAACAAAGATATATAGAAAAGGATTTTTTTGTTGTATCATATCTCAACCTTACTGACATGCTCATTCCTTTTGTTCCACTCAAGAATGGCTGACAAAATGTACATTTTTGGGTAATTCATGAGCTGAAAAAGTAGTTGGTGCCAAAACCAACTTAGAAGTCACTAAAATTGATGATTTTCTTCCATTTCTGTTCCATGCAAACAAGAATTCAAGATTTTAAGAATTTAAGGTTCATTTTCACAGCTGATAAATTTATAAAATATAACTATAAATATAAACAAAAGGATGTATTTTTTTCCCTTAGTCACTACCTGCGTAATTAATTGCCTGGCACATAAACGAGAAGTCTCATGCATTAGACTAGAAATGCAGTACATAGTTTTACAATTAGATATACACGTGTGCATGCTCTTGTGCCTCACTTATATTCTGGCTTTTAAATCAGATGACCATTTACCAACTGATTTTCATCAGGTTCAGAGTACTTGTTGAATATCTGAAAACACAGGAATCATGGGTACTTAACTCAAAGTTTTAGATAACAAGGACACTAACTAGAAGGCAGTACTAGAAAGTACTGCTTTATTGCTTTTTCAAACGAGTTTTCTTTAAGAAAACAACGAAACACTGATGTGTATAACTTCCAGCTGCAGTACAGTCCTGCAGGCGTTACAGTTTAGACTTGAAATCAAAGCAGCACTTCAAAAAGAAATTTTGTGAATTATTTCCGATTTCTAACAGAACAGCCTTTGACAAGAAATTCCCTAGTCTCCTCTCCTTGGAGCGGTGCAGATCGCCATTTAACTTTTTTTTCTCTATTTTTTTTTTACCAGCTAAAGAATGTACATCCAGCGTACTGCCTAGAAGTGGTCCTTTTACCCTTTACCGAGAGCGGTACAGCCTTTCAAATTCGATGTCTACTACTGCAAAGAACCGCGCGTTTCCTGCAGTGGAGACTTCACGATAAACAAACAATACGGATTGAAGCACTTCCACACAAGCACGAAAAACACAGCACTTCTTACTGATCTGAAGTTACACTTGACAGTTCTCCCCGTTTAGAAGAACGAGCATCTCTGACTGCCCTGACAGCTGCTGTTCTGACAGCCCCTGCAAGTACAGACTCCCCGGCTGAGCTGGCCCCGGGCTCGGTGCGGCGGTGCGGTTCCCGCAGAAGGTCCGGGACATGGCGCGACTTCTCCTCCGGCCACAACAGCCAGGAGCCGGCCGTGGGGCCCGGCTCACCGCCACCCTCCGCTCCTCCCCAAGCCCTCCCTCACCTCGACGTCCTCCCGGCCCCTCAGGGACGTGGAAGGGAGCGGGCCCCACGCAGGGGTTCCCCGCCATACACCGAGCCACACCCCCCTGTCCCAGGGTCCCGCTCCCCCGACCCCACGCCGTGCCCGGCTCGCCCCCGCGACAACGAGCGCCTCCTCCTCAGGTGCCCCTCCGCAGGCACCGCGCCGCCGCTACCGTCCCTCCCCGGGGAAAAGGCGCCGCTGTCTCCTGCCCCGCGCTCCCCTC
>WEIT01016948.1:50177-127281 GCA_013389985.1 Dryoscopus gambensis
AGCGCTGAGGAGCTGCCACTGCCCCGGCCCGTGCCCGCGGGGCACCTGTTTGCCCTGGGGTGGGTGCGTACCCAGCCGGGAAGAAGCGGGGACTTGGACTCCCGGGAGTGGGTGTCCAGATTTCCTTCCTATATTTTGACCCGTGATTTGTCATCGGTGGCGTCGCCCTTGTCCCAGCACAGCGGGAGCTCTGTGGGCTGTGTGAGCTGAGCACTGTCCTGAGACCCAGGACTCGCCCGGTGGCTCTCCCGGCTCGCCGGTGCCTCCAGGAGCCATCTCTGGCCTGGGCGCTGCCTGGATGTGACAGTCACACACCGTACCGGGGATCTCAGCCCATGAAACTCCTTCATATCATATCTCTGTGCCTGTTGTTTGTGGAAACTTCTGCAAGGCGGTTCACATGATAAAAATCCCCAATCTCTTATCAGGTCCCTGTAACCCATCTATTGAGTACTTTTTCAGTCTCAGGTTTCATTACAGAAACTTAAATAAGCAAAAGACTTGTGAACTCACATCCTGCAGATGTCCTGTTTTGTAAATTTGACGCATCTTTACACTGATACTTTTAGAACTAAAGTTTCTGAAGTGCAGCCAGCTGTTTTTAGCTGCTTTCCAGTTCTGCCAGCGTTCAATTAATTTACACTTGTGCATGGATTCTGCTCTGCTCTGTGTATGGCAGGCTGTGTTTGGGTCAAAAAGAATCTCGTGAAAACCCCCTCCTGGCTGGGCAGCATCACTTTTTGCATCCATGTTGGAGCAGGTTGGCTTGCGGTTTATGTGAACCTGCTCAGAAAGTCGGGGTGCGGTGCGGTGCGGTCCTTGCAGAATGTGGTTGTGATGTGTGTGTTGCTGCTTAGTCACCATAAACAAGTAGTGGTTTGATGCAGAGTGTGAGTATTTCAGATACCCCCCTCTTGTTTTGGATCCGTTATGCATTAGGATGTTTTCATGACAGCATCAAAATTTCACACATCTGTTTCTGTGTTTCTGGTTGTGTCATCATAGAAAATGTGTTTCAGTTTAAAAGTTGAAATCTACAGGCCCTGGTTGCCTCAATTCTGCTCCAGTAGTGCATTCCCATCCTTTCTGTTTCTAATGAGACCGCTGAGACAGTCTTAGCAGGATGTGGCCAAGAGGCACAATTCCATTTGTCTGCCGGGTCACTTTATCATGGTGCTTTCAGAAGGTCATAAAAAATGTATACAGATAAAGTCACCAGGCTTCAAATGTGTTTCAAACTTCTAACTTTAAAGTGAGAAATGCTGTTGCCTAATCAAAATATTTATGAAAATTGTTCCTGCTTAGTGATTCCACATACTTGCATATCCCTATTAGGTGTTTTAAGACTACTTTAACAATTTTCACATAACTATTTTGTCAAGTTCATATCTCCATCTTTAACAGTAGCAGTTTCTTCTTGATTCATAGTTGGCAAAGTAACCCTTCGGTGCTTTTTCTTGCTGGAATCCTATTGCACTATTCTCACACTCAGGATCTCAATCCAGTTCTGTGTGCACGCCTGTGCATTGGTGAAGCGGGTGTTGGATCTGCTCTCAAGAGCAGATTGACTCGCCATCCCTACCGTGACCTCCTCAGCTGCCTTCGGGCTGCTCTCACCGGGGTTCCGCAGCCCCGGGAGCCTCCAGAGGGGCCATCCAAGCTCCCGGTGCCTCCGCACACAGTGGAGGTCCTGTCCACGTTGTCTGGGTGATTGAAGTGTAGGTGAGACTCACACCATCGCCATCCAGGGCACTGAGAAATAGTCCCAAATCCTGTTTTTCCTAGGCATCCAAAAGAGACTTTGATCCTGGGCTGCTCACAGGAAGGCTAAGGCCAGCAATGCAAATGGGAAATGGTGGCTCTCAGCCATGCATATACTTAACCCTACTCCCAGCGTGGCTCACTCAGACACAGCCTGAGGCCTTGTCACCAGCTCCCTTTATATCCTAAATGGCCACTTTAATTAGCTGTTCCCAAAGTGATTATGATCCTCAAAAATTCAATTTTATTTACGTCAATTTTAAATTTTGGTAGCCTATCATCTAACACCCCTTTCTCTTTAGTCAAATAACACCTATATTTCGAAACCCTGTTCAAGTGATAACAGAGATTTGCCATGTCTCTGCTATCTCTTCAGTATCTGATTTAACGCAGTATAAAGTTCATATCTTTTTATTTTCGTGTTTGTGTGTGTTTTCCCTGTGCTAATGGACAACATTTCAGCTAATACTCACTAAGCACATTTCATACCCTTATTGGGTTCAGGCAGACTTCAATCTCTGTTCCTGCCACATTGGCTAATCCATTGCAAAATATTGATTTGGAGCTGGGATTTGGCTTTGGCATAACAAGTAAGTCACTGAATTGCTATGTGCTGCTCTTACCATATCCGCCCTGCTTCATGTGTGCCTTTAGTGACAGCCCACTTAAAATTTTTCACCTTCCTTTAACCTTTCTCTGAGTCATGTATTTATTCTTCTAAATAAAATCCACCTTAAAAACATTCAAGGCTGATAAGAGAATTCCTGAGCCTTAGGGAACACATAATGAGACCCAACTCCTTTCCACCATCCAGACATAACAGCTAGAATGTTGTGATTTATTGAGACAGACAGAAATTGATTTCCCAAATGTAGCTTAATTTAAAATTCATTAGGCATTTATGAAAATGGATGACAGATACAGAATATATTGTCAAGAAGCAAGCAAATATAATAAATCCCTGTAAGCGGTGTAACCTCCTATTATGCGTGAAAACATTCTCTGAAGGGGAAAACCACCCCTAACTGAAACACCACCTCTGATTTAAAGTATTCCAATATGGCAAATAGTTTTATGTATTTTTAAATGGTTGCCAGAATTATATACAACTACTGCATTAATACAACTGAAAAAAATATGTATTACATTTGGCAGAAGGAAACATCATAAGCTATTATTCCAAGTGCTGGATCTAAATTCTTGCAGATGTACAATATTTCAAATTTCTGTCAAATATAAACATAATTATAAAAGAGTAATAGTTTTTGATACTCCAGAACAACAAAGTGGTAGGCTAACCAAGCCTTCTGAGCCTATGTGAAAGAGAGTTGATGTGATACCAGGTGTCTTTGTCTCCACTAGGTTTGGGTCTGGTTTTATGGTGTGAATGGTCAAAACTGGTGAAAAGGGAAAGTGAGAAGGTCTTAGGTAAGCTAAAGAAAGGAAAGCAAGCTTTAAACAAACACGGAGTCATCTTTTGCTTTTGCTGATGTGAACACTTTTTTTGTTTGCAGCTCCCCAGTTAGGAGCGGTGCTGGTGTGTGTCCCCAGTGCCTGCAGGGTGTGATGTCAGCCTGGCAGCCACACTGCTCGGATGTGAGGTCACTGCTCTGGTTTCACTCTGCCTGCACCCCCACCACTTGCACCAGAAACCTCTCCTGAGTTCAAGCTGCTCCTGCATGAAATTTCTTCTCCTCTAGAGCCAGCCGGCTTCCCTGAAGTGCAAGGCAATACTGGTGATCAGGAAATTTGTTCTTTTGCCTTTACAGTCATGTCCTGTGTAGATTTTGGCAGATGGTCCTGACTACATGGAGTTAATTGCACATCTGAGGCACAGAAAATAGATGACATGAGGGGAGCGATAATAAATCACAAATTTGTGTATGTTAACATGAGCAGCTTGATGCTTTCTAGTTCAGCCTTAGATGATAAATAGAAAACTTTTTTTTCCAAAACAGTGGGAGCATTTTAAAACAGTGCAGAAGGAGGTGAATCTTGGAAAGCGTATCTAAAAGCTCAATACACATATGCACCAGTATTACCTGTTTGGGGAACATTTGCATACTTACCTTCATGCAGCATTTGTAGTGGGAGTTTGTTGTGTTGTCTTGTTTATTGATACAAAAAAAATACTTCAATTTATCTATAAACAGATTCAGGGCTCAAAGAGAAATTCTGTGTTTAACCCTGAAAATAACAGGATTTTCTCCAGTGCCTATGAAGCTGTTGGGCTGCAGTTCAGTTCAAGATGAAGACTCACACATGTTGGTGTCTACCTATGAACTAAGTGTTTTAATTCCCGGTAGAGCTGGGAGTGAGGGAGGATCTTGTGTAAGATATACCTGAGCCACTTCTGTGGTGTGAGATGTTCAAGCAGGGCTGGCCAATCTGGCATACAGCCTGCAGGACTGTAATGCCCTTCTGGAGCAGCAGCTGCAGACAAGATGGGCTAACCTGTGACTTCTCAAATGGTACTGGATGCTGAACTGAGCACTGCAGCTCTGCTTAGGCTGACTCTAAGCAGAGAGCTGATGGCTGGTTCAATGAATCTCTAGAATTCAATCTCCTCTGAATCCACTCACCAAGAGCTCATTTAATTCTGTGAACATCAGCTGCCACTTGAGAGGCTGTGGGATGTCCTTTGTGGTCTCTGGGTATCTTTCTGGAAATGCATCAGTTCCCATATGTCCTGTGCCGTATCTGCTGGTTCTGGGCAGATGTCTCAGAACCTTAGGGGTTCTCACACTGCTTTAGATTCTGACACGTAGGCAACTGAATAAAGCCTTGGAGCTCCATTGCCTATACCAGGAATGCAGACACGCTTAGTTGCTTAAATATAGGCTCTAGATACACTTCTGGGCACCAAAGGCATCCTTCGAGGCTGACTGGCATGAAGGAGGGTCTGAGAAGAATCAAATCTTCCTGGAGCTGCCTGTGTGCCTGGGTGCCTCTCCCCAACCCAGATGCCTCAGGGGTGACAGATGCCTTACTTACCCTCAGGCAGTGGAATCTTGCACTTAGCTTGTGTAGGGATACTTGTGTTTGGGTGTCTGCCAGTCTAACTGGACCCCAGCCCCACTTATTTCATCAAACTTCAGCTGGGTCCAAACACGGAAGATGTATTTTGCAAATACGCTTTTTTCAAAAACAGGGTAAAAGTATGTGATGATTCCTGAGTTTTAAAATGATCTGCAGATTTAAAAGCAAAACAAAAATTGTCAAGTGTATATATGACATTAGGAATCACTAGAATTTTTTCCAAGTCTTTCCCTACTTTCTTTCATAAGAATAAAGAAAACAGAAAATATTAACTTTAATACTGATTTAAGTGAAAGTTGTCGTTGTCAAGGTTAATGCCACGTTTATTCCATCCTTCTTCCTCCCATTTGATTTCCCCTTACTTCTTCACATTGGCTTTGCCAGACAAATGTGGTCAAACCTATCTCCATGGGTAAAATGGTTAAACTGTATAGAAGTATTTGGACCCAGGGCTTTGAAGGTCTATTAGCAATGTTAAATGTACAAAAATACTTAATGACATTTTAGGGTAGGTTTTTTTGGTTATTATTTCTCATTTTTAAATATCTCGAAATAGAAGTGAAAATTTAACAAACAGTTGTTTAGGCATGTGCTGTTGATTTTAATTGAAAGGTCTGAGACTCTAAGGTTCCTTTTCATTATTAACCATTTGGCTTGTTCTCCTTGTGCTGCTGGTGAGCTTCTGAGCTCCAACTCTAACACAAATATTGTAACTAAAATCAGACAGCTCCTGTTTCTGCCGATCTTTCATGGAAAACAGCTAAACATGCATTGGAAGTGTCAAGAGGTAGAATTTAATGCAACAAAAGTATATAAATCAAATCTTCCTACTGCTTCTTGTAAAAACAAGTGTACAGGGAAAAATATTTTTAATTTTCAGACTCAGGAGTTATCCCTTATGACTATGAATCCAAAATATCCTGGTGAAAACACCTTCATCAATATTTTCTTCAGCTGCTCCACTGGCTTCTGCTCTAGGAGCATACCACATGATGGATATATGATTTGGTTATACTTAGATTCTAACTGACTTTGAGTCTAGACAGCAGAAGGAGATTTCCTAGTGATGTTGGGGTTTAACAAACAAAGGAATGTTGCTCCAATTAATTCTTAATTCAAGGACAGTGTTACACTCCTATCAACCGTAAGGAAAGATAAGTGCTTTCCTCTGCAGAAACCTTCATATTCTGGATTAGGCTGCCAGATGAGAGAGAATGCTCAGAATCTCTTGCATTTTCCGCTTTCCCTAAATCCTATATTCCTCTGCCTTTGCTCCACATGAGTCTGGAGAGTCATCCTCCCACGTCCTTCCCAGAATACAAAGCACCCTCAGTGCATGACCCCACTCCTTGGCCAAATGCTGAGTCCTTTTCTTCTGCTCTAAGAGCTTGTTCTGCATGACAGTGCTTCTGTCTTTAACATGTCTTTTGTGTAGCAGGTTCTGCCCTAAGATTTGCTATGGATCTCCCATCGAGGTCAATGGATGTGGGAAGTATGTCTGCATAGCTCAACCCAGCTTTACTGTAATTGCAAAGAAAGGCCAAGTGCTCAGATGTGATAAATGTGACATTCTTCACTCTGGATGCTGGCTATCACAGCTACTGTAGCTCACTGGCTCCTCAGAGAGACTGAGGACACAGCTTGCTTTTCCCCCCAGCCCTTCTACTCTCATCCTCCCACTGGAGCATCCGTAGAGTCGCACAGAGAATGACTCTAGCACAGATGTCTTTATTCCGCCCTCCTCATCACAAGGGAACGGGTCAAAACAGATGCATTGATGGGTTTGGATTTAAATGGTTTTAGGCCAGAGACTTTGCTTCAACCAACCTGGAGGTTCAGCTTCAGCTTATTTCAGCGGCAAATGCGTACGTCCAAGGTCTTCGGTGGGAGCGGTGTCTGCAAATAGATCTGAACCTGCAAATATTCAAACTGGCAAAAGAAACTGGACTTGATGTGTCCCCTAACCCAGCCTGTATTCCATTAAAGAAGCAGAAAAAGGACGTGCTTGTCTATTTGTCTTGCTGCTACAAACTTTTTTTTTTGTTAGTTTTGTAGCTGCAGAGTTGATTGGATGTTATTCCCCTTGATTTTTTTTTCTAGTGTCTGTCTCCATTGCATTGAGGTCGGGCTGTACCCTTTAATACATCTTTTAAACTTCAAAGAGGTTTTTAAATAAGCTTCTTGTTACTGAAGATCTCAGACTTCGCTCAGTATCTCAGTTGGGAATCAGCTCTTTGCAATACCTCTGCAACTGGAAACAAAATAACCTGTAAAAAAAATTGGAATTGGGGAAATTCTTGCTGCCAGTGCACCACATAGTACAATGCCACTATTTCTGCCTTCAGATGTAAATGCCTGTGCAAATGCTGCTTTTCAATTAAACTGTAGTACAATTCGTTGAAGTTTAGCCAAAGAAAGCCTGTGAATGGAAACACTTAAACGATACATTAGGATTTAGTTACAGACTTTGCATTTGTTTTCTCAACCAAATGTAAAACAATTGTTTAGGTGCCCATAGGAGAGAAGATTTTACTTGGGTTTTGTTTGAGCGTCAGTGTTAACGATCAGTGCTCAAGCGTTTTAGATTTCAATCTTAAATTAGCAATTTAAAGACAACAAAGAATGATTTTCATGCTTGTCAGTTCTGATTAATGTAACATTAACCCCTAGAGAACAGTATATTGCTCCAGTACTTTATTTCAACTTGCATGAGACCAGTCCTGCGAAACAATGAAAGATTGTTTGGGACTTTTGGGACTTTTTTTTTTTTTTAACTTGAAATGTAAAGATAACACTAACTATTGCTGTTATCACGTTTATTTATTATGTGTCTTATGGTTGTTATCTTCTAAGGTATGTGACAACGTGAGATTTCCTACATCACACCTCTACCAAGTTAATACGATTTCATTGCTTCCTACAGATCCCGGCGCTGGTTTTGCCGCTCTCGTGTGGATCCCGAGCAGCCCCAGCTTGCTACCTGCTGATCCGAGCTTTCAAGGGCAAAAACTGCTGGCAGCATGCACAGGAAATTTATATGTCTCTCCCCTGCTGACTAAATTACAGAGAGGAAACAAAACCAGAATGTGAAAGTGGCACATAAAATAAGGGCAGTTTTGCTGTAAAAGCAGTTGCTTTTTGATAACTACCTGTAAACACAAAATTTGTTGTCATTTTCGTGCCTGTAGAACAGCAGTTTAAAGAGTTGCTGTTACTTATCCGCAATTCGGAGATGGTGAGATAAGCATATGAAGAGGATGATGGAGATAAGGAGAGGCCAGGAAATAACGAATTTGTCATCGGGGTGGATTAGGGTGTAAATGGGGGCCGTCTGGTTCCCCTGGTCCCTTCTCACAGCAGGGTCAGACAAAAACCCTGCCCATATGAGACAGCAAGAGATCTGCCATTCCACACAGCTACAGTCCCCCGAAATAAACCAGTGGAAACCTGGTGACATGTTTGCAGTGTGATCAGTCGATTCTCTGCCAGACATTGCTCCTCATACACGTTTAAACTAGGGCTTTGGGGCAGGAAAAAGCAGTGCAATAGAAAAAAAAAAGAAAAAAAAGAAAAAAGGAAGAAGAAAGAAAAAAGAAAAAAGAAAGAAGAAAGAAGAAAGAAAAAAGAAAAATAAAAAAAAAGAGAGAAAGAAAGAAAAAAGAAAGCTCTGGGAAATTTCAGCTTTGTAGTTGCAACAACTAAACAGTTTTGTATAGAACCATCACCAGACTTTCAAATAATTCAAATACATCATGGCTGACATAACTCTAACCTTGAAACCCCTCTGTGGGAGAAACAAAGACCATAAAACCTTACAAGAGCACAGGAAAATAAATTTGTTTCTTCCACCGCAGCTCTTTATAGCTACTTGTGCATTTCCAGGGGCTTAGACCGCATTTTGTTTGGTTTCCCTTCTGTTATGCCTAAACGCTGGGGGCGGAGAGCCAAGAGCTCCCTTACATGAGCCCATCACAAAGCAAAGAAGGCAGCATGCATTCTTTGTGCTTACAATATTTCCCTTGACTCCAGTGGGAGCTTGAGGATCTGCAAGAACAACAAACCTGGTCTTGAAGGATGATTTATGCTTCGTGTATTTATTTTCCCATGGTATTTTTGTATTGGGAAAAATTCACAGGTTTGGATGGAAGATCAGTGCATGCCCACGTACATGTACGTGTTTGTTTCCCACAAGATGACAGACTGACGGCAGCATCCTGCTCCTTTAGTCATGGCACAAATGCATAGAAAGACAAAGTTCCTACCGGGAAGAGAGTGCATTTGAATGGATGATACAGACACAGGGGATAGGAGAGGAAGTGTGCAATATTAATTCATTGTAATTGTCACGCTTCTTGGGCTGCTTCACCTGCATGAGGTTAACTGCCAGTGAGTTCTTCTGGGTGATAGCTGGCTCGCTAAAACTTGAGGTGTCTTTCAGAAAGCCCTTACATAAAGAAGAAACAAAAATAATGAACATCTGGAAACACGGTGGAAAATTAATGGTGTTTTCTCTAGAGGGTGGAAGTTCCCTCCCCAGATGACAGGGAGGGGCCAGGAAAGCAGAGTGAAGGCTCACCTCCCCATGGAAGGAGCTCAGAGTCAGCCTCTTTGCTCACCCAAGCCCTGGCTGTGAACAAGAACGGGGAAGGGGAAGGGTGGTCAGACCCAGGAGCAGGGCGCTCCCTCAGCCCCCGAGGCCGCCCCTGGCTGTCCTGCCTGCTCCCACTGTTCCGTACACGAAGGCACACTTCTTCCTGCTTGTAACAATTTTTAAAAAATAGATACCTGGTGCTATTTTAATAATAATGACAGTAGAAAAATGTACATTTACATTTGAGTTCTTGTAAATTTTTTGGAGGCTTCTCTTTCTTACACTCTTTGTTGCTTACAGGGGAAAATGTTGCTTACAGTAAAAAGAAAGCATTGATTTTTGAGCCTAACCTAGGATTACAACAACTTTTAGTTATCCAGTGCTGACTTTTAGCACAGTTTACTGCACAGTCACCCCGTGCTGTTGCAGCAAAGTTTCATAAAAGCTGCAATTACAAAACAGATGTGACACTAGTTTACGTAGAGGAGGAGATGATGTAATTTTTGTGGTTCTACTGCCAAGAAAATCAGGAACCAGGACTCTTTGTGGGCAGTGAGAAGTTCAAGCTGTCTCTTTAAGAAACAACAGTAGAAAACCCAGCTCTGAAAAAAAATTTCACCTAATATGGGCAAAACTACCTCCTTAGTGTACTAGAATCTGAAGGAATTCAAGGAAATGTATTTCCTGTTTGTTTCGTTCAAACCCTCAAAAACCTTGTGGACTTATTTTTTGTATCCTTTCTCTGGCTGTTTGGGGATTTTTTGTGCTCCACCACACAAGTGAGTCTTTTACGAAATAAAGGTGAAAAAATAACGCAATAAAATAGGAGGACAAGATTGGGAAATCACTGCTGGTTGCAAAGGGCATTTGGCAGGCATGACTTAAGAAACCACTTTGATTTTTAAAACTGACTAGATTTCAAAGCCATCTTTCTGACTTCCTGGACTTTTCACCACAATTAATCTTTTTGGTAGGCCTCTCCTTGGGAATACAGCACTGAACTAGGTCATCCTATACACCTCATGAACCCTATTTCAAACATCTTTTTGTGTTGGATGAAGAGGGCTTGATTTCCAGACTCATAGGCAGAATGCTCATCACAGTCACAGAACTGTTGTCTTGCCACTGTGTCCAGCAGGGACTGGGGCCTCACAGTCACGGGTGCTGCAACAGCAGGATGAAAAGATGGTCCCTCCACTGAGGCACTTAGGGCAAATCAGAAACAAGGGAAATAAACATCAGTACAGACAGGGAAGTAGGAAGAAAGATGGAGAAAATAACACTACTCTTGCAATCCAGCTAGCCTCCTAGTTCCTTGGGTATGTCAGCAACAGCCTCTTGCAAGTAGCAGCAGAAAGGAAATTGTTGATAATGTTCACCACAATGCCACAGGCATGTCCTGCTCTAATTATAGATGCTGTGGTGTCTTGGGCATGACACGAGGGACATTACATGGACTTGCCAGACTGCTGCTCTGCAGCAAATTGCAGTGTCCAGGCCTTAAATGGTGTGGTCACTGGTGATAAGCACTGGGGCTTTCCAGTGGTGACCACTGTAGGTAGTTTGTGGTCAGAAGGATGGCAAAACCACAGTGAAGAGCTTTCATATTGTCATTTGAAATGAAAGGTAAAACCAGCAGGAGTCTGAGGGCATTTGCTAAGTCATCAAGACTGTTGTAGGGAAGACAAGGCAGTCACTGAGGCTGCAGAAATTGCCCATTCTTTACCAATGTCCTCAGTTAACAGAGCTATTTTTAAAACTAAAAAAACCTTGTGATTTTTTTTCCTTGCAGTTTTGTTAAACGCTGACCAGCATTTTTCATGAAATCCAGACTTTGCTTTCATTTGGTTGTAAACTAACCTCTAAGAGTCCGCAGCTACCTCTGCTACTCCCTGCTACATAAACCCCAGGGCCAGATCTGTACAGGCTCCTCTGGGACAGCTTAAGCTGAGGTTTTACTCTCACCTCGTGGGAAAAGGATGCTGTCTTTCTGGTGTGTTTTCATTTGGAGCTCTCACAACATCTCATGATTCAGATGTCTTGGATGTCAGCATGTGTGAGAAAGTTGAATAAACCCAAGCATTGCTGGGTGAGGCTGGGCAAAGACAGGTTTGGACCTAGCTGGTCCAGATGAGAGGTTAATCTGGAGCGAAGGCAGCTCCTTGTCCTCACTACGTGGCAATTGCACTGCACTGAATTGACCTGTCCTCAATTTAAGGATTTCGCATGGGGTTTTCCTGCTTGCCCCACACCCATTTTATTACTGGGAGAGAATGGAGATAAAGGAATCATGTCACGTATTTAATAGTTTTGATGATTTAAAGACCCTTTTTAAAGGTTTCTTTACCCAGGACACCTCATGCACAGCTTCCTCTCCCTCTCTGAAGAAGCAGGAGGTGTGGGATGCTGCATGCCCTCCACGGAGGGCTGTTAGAGGCTCCAAGCTGCTCTCTCAAGTATGAGGGAAGATATTAATCATGCTGCCTGTCTGCAACCACACGTGGGAGAAAACAGCCAGGAAAACAGAGAATCCGTGCCTCAGCCTGCAAGATCCCAAGGGCAGTAGGGAGCTTTTCTAAAGGTTCACTGAGGCAGTCATGGCCTGGGAAGAGTGTCTGGCTCAGGGACTGGGGCAAAACTGTGTTTGGGTCCTGTGTGCAACCATCAGGGTTTGCTGGATATCAGGGTACCTGAGGACAAGAACCAGGAAAAAAACTCCACTCACAGAGGCTCTGGAGGAAACAGCTGGAAAGGGAACCACACAGGACTATGCAGAGTGTCCTTTGGCACTGACACAGCTGTCCTTTACTGTGTTGTGTTCAAACCTACTCTTGTTTGAGGGACTGGAGTCTAGGCTTCATGGGCTGAGCTGGCAGCCTGGAAGGTAGAGCCTCGAATGTTACATTCCCTGTACAAGGGAATGGAGCCTGTAAAAGTCCTCAGGCTCATGCAATCCATCATCCAAGATGGAGAAGGCAGTAAAAGTAATGATGATCATCTCCACTTAATACACAGGAAAACAGATGGCTGAGGGAGAGAAACGACTTATTCTAAGTCACTGCAGAGAGTGCAGCCCCATTTCCCAAGCTGAATTAGCAGGTAAGTGAGTGTCTCCTGGGAGAAAAGAGTTTTCACAACAGGGGCACCTGCTCACTGGAAAGGAACCAGACCTTTATTTATTTTGCTACCTCACTGGTTTCATGCAGTGAATTTTGGTCTTCTGGCAACTCAGTGCTTTCTTGTTTGTAGTCTTCTAATTTTTTTGAGGGAAGTTTTGCTGACATTCATACAATATAACTGTTTCTCATGTCAAATCCATAGAAAAGTTTTGAAGTTGCTGTTTTGTTCTTATAAATGGGCTCCCTTCTCAGTCTGTGCAGGACCGTAATGCATGAACCAGGTGTGACTCCTGGTTTTGTAATCAAAAGCACAGGGTACTGATTTTCCAGACTGAATATCTAAATAAAAGAGGTCACATTGAGGCTTCATAACTTAGGCAAGGTAACATGCACTAAGAGCTGGAAGCCAAATGGGACTGAAAAAAATGTTGATGAGTCAAGTATCTGTTCATGTACTCCACCTACCTCACTATCTATAAATCAGCTGTAAGAGGAAATAACTTCTACCAGAGGACTGTATGGTCATGCAGGAGATGTATGTGCCTTCCCCAGCCTGTAAGCTGCTGCAGCCAGGAGAGGGGTGTGCCTTAGACACACTGGTGCTGGAGGGAGAATGTAAACAAATCTGTGGATTAAATAATCTCTGGCTCTGCATGGCTGGAAATGAAAGACAGTTTTTCTCTAGGTCACTGCTGGAACAAGCAATGCTGCCTCTAGTTTCCCTTCTCTGCCTGGGAATTTGAGCAACAGGCAAGGGTCTGTACACTGCAGATGGCATCCTCGGCGTTTCTCCTTGTCACACAGCTATGGAGGACCCCGGGCACTGCCCTAGAAGAAAGCAGTAGTGGCTTAAGCTGGCAATACTTTGGAGCAGTGTTGTTTTTTTGGCTTCCTTCCTGAGCCAGACCTCGCTACCAAAATGTCACCTATCAGTTCCTTGCTGTCATGTGTAGAGACTACTTTCTGCTATATGTCTGTATAGCCGGGTGGATGCATCCGCGGCGCCTGCGGGCTATGACAAGCAGCCGGCTGTGGGACACCCTCCTGCCGGCCTCTGGCTGGGGGATGCGGAAGGGCTCGGGCACGCTGCAACGCCGCAGCCCTGCTGGGAGCACTGGTGAGAGTCACAGCTGAGCGCGGTCAGTGCCAGCACGGCAAGGCCCCGGTGTCCCGGCAGTGACCGCCATGAGGACCGTGACGGCTTAGGGGGCAGTGAACGAGCGCTCTCCAGTCCTCTCTCTACCGCTTGTGTGAGCTGCGTGTCTAAATAAGTGGCTGCTGATTTTTTAAGGCGTTTGCACATTGAATGGATTACATGAATGCACAGATTAGGTCGATTCCTCCCCACCCTTGCTCTAAAATGGTGCGAAACTCCTTTGGATGTGTCTTTCTTCAGTCACAGAAGAGGCCACCGTGGGGCAAGATGAGTTCCCTGCAGAGGAGCAGCCAGGACCAACCAATGGTTGGAGCAGCATCGAGGAGCTGGGGTGGAGGCTGCAGATCACCCTGCCCGCTTGCTCATTTCCACCCATGCAGAGCTCTGCAACATCCACACGTTTGTCCACAGCTAGCTGAGGTGGCCTTCAGGATCACTTTGGTGGCCAGTAATTCTGCTGTCCAGATTATTTTGAGCTTTCTGCAGCATGGCAGAGCTCGCCTATGGCTTCAGCAAAACCTCGTCACAGCTGGCCCTGGGTTTGAGAAAATCCTCCAGTTTGTAGGGATTTGGAGACCACTGAGAGCCTTCATCCTGCATGAAAGACACACTTCCAGGAAGTCAGGCCTTTTCTAATGTATGTGAAGAGCAGGGGGTGTGTGTGTAAAGCACGAGTGTGTTAGAAAACTTCCTGAACACACACACAAGCTGGGCATAGCTGGGCTGCCAGAGGAGGGAGGATGGGCAAACACAAGGATACCAGGTGTTGGCCAAGTTGCTGACATGGGGATTTGCCGTGCTTGGGACTGGCAGAATGACTTGGTGACAGGACCTGTATGGGACAGAAATGAATCAGGCAACCATGGCTTCTTCCTTCTCATTGTTCAGTAATTTTTAAGACTAGACTTTTCAGTAACTGAACTTGCAAAACCTTTGAAAAGCCTAAGAAAACTTACAGTTTAAAATTTTGCCATAAGGGGGCAGTCTGAGATAATCACATAAGCAAGTTACCGTGCCGGGCCCTGAGTTTTTCTCAAAAAAAAAAAAAAANTTAATGACTTGTGTCAAGCTGAAGTCTTATATTAAACTTTAGAAGGGATTTTTGAAACTGATGACATAAAATGAGTGTAAAAGGGAAGTATTTACATTTGCAGTAAACACAAATTTCTGTTCTCCTGGAAGAGACATAAAATGTTGTGTGAGTCCTGAACTCAGGAGTCAGAGGGATGAGATTTTCTCTTCTCACAGCTGTATTCTCCTACTAGGAATGCAGATTTTGAATTTTCCTTTCAGTGGAAAACCTATGTGGTCTAATGTGGGGAGTGAATCTTGGCAGCACATGCTCATGGTGAAAGAGCAGAGTACCTGCAAGACAGGGATGGGGAACTATGGCATCTTTAGAGAAGTGTTTATAAGGGGCTCTGAGGTCTTGCTCAGGTCCTGCCAAAAGGGGACTGTCAGTCACGACCCTCCTACTTCCTGCTGAGTTTCTCCCAGTGCACTTAATCTCTAATGTTGAAAATGCCAGCTTGGGACAGGACTTTGAAAGGTTACCTGCTGCTAGTCTGGTTGCTGGGGTCTGGAAGACAAAATCTCATCCTCTTTAACCCCCAACTTATCTTTCTGTGGTTCTGGCAAGGCACTTGTGTCCCCTAAGCATGAGGCACTGATGAATGGATGCAGGATGCTTCCCACAGCATCGTTCAATGACTGCCTCCTGCAGAGTGCCTTAAAATGCTGCCAGCACTGCTCTTCCATGTCAGATATACAATGCGCTGGCATTCCAGCCCTTGGTTGCTGTTGTTGGCCACTCCCTGGCACAAAAAGTAGAGGAAAAGAGGATTAGAACTGCAGTGGCTGCTGCCTCTCAAGGTACTGCTGAGGGACTGGTGGGGCAGTGGCAGATGGGACAACTCCAAAGCTGGCTGCAAGCACTTCAGGTCCAGGCCTGGGAGAGCTGGTGGGATGCCACCTCTTCTTCCCTCCTCTGCCTGGGCATCGTGGTGGCTCAAAGCAAGCACAAAACATTTTTTGTTAAAACATCCTTTTGCTGTGCTCTTTGTCCGATACATTTTACACTTTATTAGCTCAGACAAATTCATTTGCTTCATGGTGCAGCTCAAGGGCAGCTGTTCAGTCAATTAAAAAACTAGAAGAGAGCAAATGTTGTTTATGCCCTAGTATCACCCTGGAAGGCAAAACCAATCAATCTTGGCCCTTCCTGCAAGAAGAACCACAAAGGGAGGCAAACACCAGAGAGGGCTGGTGGCAGTGGGATGCTGGAGCACAGAAGCAGGCTACACTCAAACCACAGCAGCACTCAAGGGTGGGAGACTGAATCCCTGGCCTCCAGACACAGGGTGTGAACTGCACTTCAGTGTCCTTGGCAGAGCCCTGCTGTCCCTCTCCTGCAGTGATGAGGTGACGTGTCTTCTGGTAATATAACCTCAGCTTCTCGTCTCATCTTATATATCAACCTAGAACTAATTTTGTCTGAAATGAAGCCCTGGTTTGTATGGGAATGGGAAAGGTTATAGAAAACTGCAACTGGAGTCAGCCATAGCTTTCGGATGCAAAATTAACTCAGATTTTATTTCAGTAGTTCCAGTTAAAGGTTGTTTGCTGTGCATTTTTCAATGTTGAGATGAGTGGAATGTTTCAAGAGTGGAAACCAAAAGTATATAAAATATTTGCTAGTCCCTCCTCAGGTCTGCTTTTACTATGGCATATAATGCATGGCATAAATTGTTAAAAGTAAAACATCAGATACTCAGAAATAACAGTCTGTGGGAGGAAGGACTTGGAAACTATCCAAGATGTTCCAATCCCAATAATCTGTAAAAAAACCCCACACGGATTTCATGGATGTGCTATTGCCATGGGTTTTTGGTCTGTCATGGCAAAAAGAAAAAGAGAGAAAGAAAAAGAGAAAGAGAGAGAGAAAGAGAGAACCCTTTTTTAAAACTCAACTTCACAACATGTAATATTTAATAAAACTGCTCCTGGGAAAATATAAGGTAATCAATAAATTAATACACACCCCATCTCACTGTAATTACTGTGTTAAATACAATTAAGTGAGTAACTAGTAGTTAGAAATAGAGATGATCTTGCTTTATATGAGTAGGAGACCATTAATGAAAGTGATCCTTTGCCATTTCTGTCGACATTTAAACTTTAAAACTGAGGGAACAGGCAAATAGCTTCACAGTCCAAA
The DNA here is from genome assembly GCA_013389985.1 of Dryoscopus gambensis. Lineage (NCBI taxonomy): Eukaryota > Metazoa > Chordata > Aves > Passeriformes > Malaconotidae > Dryoscopus > Dryoscopus gambensis. The sequence continues at coordinate 67,061 of WEIT01016948.1, forward strand.
GAGAGTTTACAGTTTGCTATAAATGCACATATAGGCTTCATAGCAGCAAAGTGAAGTCCTCAGCTGTATAGGGGCAGATTCCTTAAATCAGTGCAGTCATGCTCACAGAAGTAAAAAATGGACCTGTCATCTCTGAGAAGCAGTTAGTCCACTGCTGTGCTCCCATGGGAAAGGGAAAGGCAATTTTCCCAACAGAAGGAATCGCTCCGTAATGTGAGAGGTCATTGAAATGCAAGTAACAAACCAAAACAGATGAAATATGTGCAAAGTAGATAGATCAAAGACATTGAGATAATTAATTACCGGCGGTCTAGTTCTCAGAGAAAGACCATTCATTCACAAAGAAGCCACTGTACCCGACACTTCCCAATATTGGTGTCTACAGCACACATTTACTGATGTTTGTTAATGAGTAAAGACAGAATTATTATGCCAGAAAACTGTCTGCCCTAAAAGTTTATGTTCTGTTACCATAATGCCTTGGCCTACAAATAAACTCCACTACTTTCATAACATTTTAGTTTAAGAAAAAGTGCCAAGTCCATTTTTGCATTTACTAATGTGGAAGTGTTGATCTCCATATGCTAGTCATTTATGAGTTTACACAGCTATTTCAAAAGAAAATTCAACCATGTTTTGAACTCAAATTCTCTTAATTCTTAGTGCCTGGGTACCCATCTTTTTCATCCTGTTGGCACAGCAAGAATACTTCTGCTGCAAGAATAGCAAGTGTGGAAAGGATGAAGTCCTTTCAGCCGGTCCTAGTGATGCTTCTTTGGCTGCCCACACACTGAGATGGCTCTCTTTCCCTGAGGAATTACTGGAATGATAAAAAATGGACTGAATTTTCTCTTGTGCTGCACACTCCACCTGATGGGGACCTGAGCACCCTGAAGACACAGCAAGGCTTGTGGCTACAGGGCTGTTTCTGCGAGGAGGAGTGCGATGTGAGCCAAGTGTGAGCAGCAAATGGTAGTTGCTCTGAGTCTGCAAACCCAAAAGTTTGCCACGTGGGAGGATTTGCTGGGAGCAGGCAGTAAGCTGGAAGGCACCAAGAGTACGGAGAGAGGGATGCTGATTTCTACCCAGGGGCAGCACCAACCTTCTGCAGAAAACACCAAGAGCTTGTTTTAGTTGTTAGGTTTCTCTCTTTGAAAAGTAACATTTGAAGTGTCCCAGGGAAGCTGCATGTTTCTCAGGTTTTCTGAGGGATGCTGAAGGTGTTCATCCACCCATTCCCAGCACCTCTTTTGCCATGACCTTCAGCCCCTAATTTTTACTCCTAAACATTTCACAGGTGACTGAAGCCACAGGGCTGGAGGTACAGACCCTGAAATTTCTCCCACTCCTTAAAGGAAAGCAACATGCTTTCTTGAGGAGAGGACTGTCATAGCACAAAGGAATCCAGGCTGTGGTGGGGAGGTCAGGGCAAGTGATAGGAAAGGTCTCTCATGTCCATAGATGTTAGCAATTTGGGGCTTTCAGATGTTAGCAATTTGGGACTTTCAGCATCCCAGCTCTAGTTCTGCATCCCCTAGAAACTTCAGCTCCACTTAGGTGAGACCATGGTCTCGTGGAGCTGCCTGGAAAATGTGTGGTGCCATACCCAGGGATTTCACCGACTCACACAGGATCTGTGAGCCCACCAAGGGACGGGCCGGGTGACTCCACCGGCCGTGGCAGGAGTGTTGGGCGACAACAGGCGAGTGAGGGGACAACAGCCGTGTTCCCCAAACACTGGGGGAGCAGGACGGGGAGAGAGGCCAGGAGAACTTAAGAGGCTTGCAGGAGAAGGGTGAGTGATGGCCAGGACCTGAGGGAGGAGAACTGGGGATATCTGGAGAGAAGGAAAGTTCTGATGTGGCTGCAGGAACTGGGAGGGTTCTGGAAAAGTGAGGGTGCACAATACAGTGGTCCAGTTGGCTGTGGGACAAGACTGGGATGATATCTTGAGAGGAATGGAGGCACATGTGAGGGGCAAAACTGTGCTTTGCAGCATGTGGGATGCAGTTTTGGGGCAGAGCAGTCTTTCCTCACCCTCTCCTTTCTTCTTTTGTTTCCAAAAAAAGTCAGCTGTCACCTGGATGGATGCATGCTTCTATGAATGGATGGATACGCAATTGACGAGGGGTGATTGGTTCATCCTCTTCCAGATTGTCCTCCAGACAATTGTATCTCAACTGACCATGGTCAAACCAGATGGGCTTTCAAGTCTGACAGTTTGTCATGGATTCTCTCTCCCTTTTAACAACATCTCAGTAACTATAAAAAGAATGTGGATAAAGCACTCTCTATTTATATGAACATGGGGGATCATGTTCACATCAGTTGTGTGCCTTTGGGGTTCATATCTGGCAAAGACCCCACCATTGTCAGTACACAACCACATCTCCAGCTCTAGCACTCTCCCAGAATGGTGTTCTCCCACCAAGTTAATAGAACCTAAGCAAAGGGAATTAAGGAGCAGCAAGCAAGTGATAGGGAACAAGTGTGAAAACAGTTTACTTTGTTTAGCATAGACCTTTAATTTTAGCCACCACAAATATAATAAGGCCTTTTCTTTATTTATCTATGCAGCCGTGGGGCAGAAAGGGCAGAGGAGCTTAAAAGACTTTTTCATGCAAGCAGGGCTGCTGTGCTAAGTCCTCTATTTACATACTGCAAATGTGTTTCATTCGCATTAATGCAATGTGAAGGAAAACAGGTGCAAGTTCTGTGTCTCCATCTCTGTGGAGGTACAGAGGCTGACAGTGCAAACAGAGGCCAGTAATATTGCTATTTTCCCTTCCACTAAATGGAAAACTCACCTACACAAAAGGGCTGGAAGTGTTTTCTAAGCCATCCCAAACAGAACAAAATTTGCTTGTGTTCTGTGGCTCAGGGACCACTCCAAAAATTCTCCATCATCTTCCTGCCTGTTCTATTCCAATCAGAATAATTTCCCAGCTAAGGGAACAATAGTTTGAGACATTATTAGCATTTTTCAAGAATTCCTGCTCCCAGTCTCTTGCTTGTGCCAGGCAAATTTGTTTTGCTGAACTTCGGCACAGTTTATGCAGAATATTTCCAGGTGTTACAGGTAGATTTTTGGGCTGTAGGTTGGTGAAACCTTGGTACAAGCACTGAAAAAAGGCAAAACCATAAATCATCTTTGCAAGGTGCATCTCTGAAGTTGTTTTCCTGTATCCATGCACCTTTCTCCTACTGATACCTGTAAGCAAGAAACAAACTGGGCTTTTAAGGTAAGAATTGAAAAATCAAGGCCAAAACAGCTGCTTTGCCTCCAGAGGCCTGTGGTGGAGCTGGGGGAGGAGTGCTGAACGTCAGGCTGCCACCTATTCTTGGGGGCACTCCAGCAGCTGGAAGTGCTGTGGAAACCCTTCCCCAGGGTCATGGCCAGCTCTCACCAGCCCATCCCAGCACCTGGGGACATTCAGCAAATGCTGACGAAGCTGTGACAGCCTCTCAGCTGTTCTTGCAGGTGCATTTGGTGCCATGCAGAAGCCCAGAGCAATGCGCCCCCGTCATACTCGGCCGCTGTTGCTACGGATTCTTGAGCCAGGACTCCGTGCAGTGCCTTGGGTGCCGCTGTGGGAGGACAAATCAGTAAAGCCTTTCCTGCTTCTGCATCCTGTCCGACAGCAGCACCCCTTTCTCTCCAGCTCCATCACAGACAAAAATACCCTATTAGCAGCCTGTCAATCCTACTGGGGGATGATTCCTGAAATAACACCTTTTCCCAACCCTCCTTGCCTGGAGCAGGGTTATTTGCCAGCTCTACTCAACACAAGGACTAACCTGCACCATGGGAACACCTATTTAAGGAGATACCTCCTTAGCTGTTTCTTTTCATAGCTGAAGTGCCTGGAGAAAGGCCAAGAGCGATTCTCAGGCATCTCTGAGCTGCTGTAGGAGGATCATGGGTAGGAAAGTCAGGGTGGCAGAGGATCAGTTTTATCTGGCTCACAGATTTACAGTCACTCTTTCCAGGAACACATTCTTAACTATTCTGGTTCAAAAAGTGCATTTCTTTGCTCAGCCATCGTTGCTTTCCAGCTCATTTTCTGATTTCTGTCTTGGCTTGAATATTTCAAAGAAGTATGCATGCCAGGAAGTCACTGCTGGAAAGCTGCAGCCTTCCTTCTTGTCTCTCGGGGACTACCAAGGCTCCAGAGACCAGAATACCTTTTTCCTACTGCACTAAACATTTTGAATGTATGCTAAAAATGTTAATACATATTGAAGGGCCTGGAATTCTTCCTTCAGGTGTGATGCCTTTAGGCGATTTCTGCTTCACACACGATTGCAGGTAAGGGCTTGTTACACTGCCAGAAACATGCACTTAATGAAAAGTTATTCACTGTCCTATTATAGTCAAGAAGAGAGCTCAGCAGTCACTCAGCTTTAACATACCCTACTTTTTCCTCAAAAAGCCTTGCTCGGGAGTCACAGCTGCTGTGAGGCTCAGGCAAGAGGTTCATCTTTCCTTTGAGGAAGGCCCCACATGGGTGCAAACACTCCAGGACCAGACTGGCTGCTTTGGGCTCCTGGTAAACCAGCCAGGAGACGTGCAATGAGCAGGAGGGGACAGCAGCAACAGGAAGGAGCCCAAGAAGGAGGAGGAGAGGGCACTGTAGAGCACCAGGAATAAAACCTCTGGAAATAGTAAGGGATGGTGGGAGCAAGGGACCAGATGTTGCCCTCCCTCTGACTGTGTACCAATATGATTTTGCTGTTAGATCCTTGCTAGAGCAGCCCAGTCACAGTGCCACAGTTCAAAGCAGCAAGGAGGTTCCCCAGGAGGCTGGAGATGTTCCTGGGCAAAGGAAAGGCAGGTGTCCTGTGGGTCCCAAGTATGGCACCTCTCACCCAGGGGTCTGGCAGGGAGCCATACATCCCAGACACAGCCTGCGGGTTTCCAGTCAGTCCCTGCAGCCCAGTGGGACCGTGGGCTGCTTTACACCAGGGAAGGTTAGTGGCACAAACCCTTGTGCTTGGAGAAGCTTCTTACTGCTCTCAACAGCTTTGCAGAAGTTGTCTGTAAGTTGGCTGCTCAAGTAATACCCCAGTGAAGTGTCCATCTCAGGGTTCCCTGGATGTCTTTGGGTTTCCTTTCTGGCTAGCTTTGTCATCAGTTGTGATGTGGCTATTTCTTTCTGATTGCATATTATTAGTTAAAACAGTCCCATACTGGCTCATCTTTATCCTGAAGCCTCAAAGAGCCAGCAGGCTCAGTTCTCAGGAAGGTGCTGATCAATACCTGTGGATAAGGGCTGGAGTTCTGCAGTATACTTGAATCAACATCAGGTTTCATTTGAGTTTCTCAATTTAGATTTAACTTCAGGCAATTTGAAGATGTTAAGATAGCAAAGAGCACATTCCCAGGTAGCTGCACTCAACACATAGGCACAGGCTTTCTTGGTGGATGTTGGCAGGGTCTTATTGTGTATCCGTAGGCAGCGTCTTGAGGGACAATGCACAATCAAGGCCTCAGAGTTCTTGAAAAAAATTCCACTTGCAAGGAGATGGATCCATATGGCTTTGCAGAAGGGAAGGATTTTGAGGAGGATCACTGGGCTGAGCTGTATGCCTGAACCACGCGGTATGCCTCAGACCTCACTGAGCTGGCTGGGATGTGTGTTCTCCTCTCCCACCGCTGTCCTTGCCACCTTGCAGGACTGTGCCCGTGTTTTGACTCCTGAACGCGTGGCCTCAGCATGGCTGGGCGCTGATCCCAGCCTCTCCAGCAAGCAGAGCGTGTTGTTCCGCCTGTCTGCTCGCAGCTTTCCCCTTTCTTCTGTCCTCCTACTATTCTATCGTTACCATAAAATGTAGTTCTGACCTTTTTGTCCTCAGCAAGCTATTCATTTAAAATACAAATGCTGTCCTCAAACAGCAGTCATTAATATGAGGCAGCAAATTCTTTTCTTTGTTCTTTATTGTTGATTTCCCCCCATTGGGAACCTGGGTGGCAGGAGAACTGCATAGCTGCAGAAGCAGCTTGCTAATTGCATACTTTCAAATACTAATTTGTATGGGTCGGTTTGGTTAAAAAGGGGAAAAGAAACGAGCCAGAGGGTGATAAAAAAAAGTCAAGGTTATAAACTCCACAGAAGCTCTTTGGCCTGGAATTTTTATTAATTCTTTAAATGTAAATTGCAGGCCCATGGCTGCACATCCATGCCTCCCGCGGAGTGCTAGGTAGTGTGGTGCAATTTGCCCTGCAGACCTTCGGTGCAGCAATCTACCCGAGGAACCGAGCTCTGCCCTCGCTGCCCGGGAGCGAGGCCGGCGAGGTGCCAGCCAGGAGCTGTTCCCAACGCGGACGCTGCTCCCAGCTGGCGCCTGGCTGGCTGTGGGCAGGAGCCAGCCCCTGGCCCAAGTGGGGTCAGGCACTGGTGGGGACAAAAACATCTCTGCCTTTAGGGAGCTGAGGTTTGGAGCGCCATCAAGTCAGCCTTGTGTCTGTGATGGTCTAAGGGAAGAGGTGAAAGAAGGTACTCATCAAGGAGTGACACTTTTTACTAAACCAAGAGGTATAGCTGAAAAGAAGGCAACTCTTTGAGCACCTATGCTGAGAGTGCTGCTCAGAGATTCCCTTACATGCATCCACATACCTCCCAATGAAAGTGCTTACTAAACACGAACTGCAAGCTTCCAGTGTTTTGTAATGTGCCTGGATGATTTACATTGGAAAACAAAACAAGACTTACATATATTTAGCTCTTTCAAGCCCTTGAGTACCACCTCCTGCTAGGTTATTAGAAGTGGTTATTATTATTTCGAGTGATTGTGTTTTTTGCCCACTTCCATGTTTTTCACCATAGTTGATGTCTTCCTACAGATTCTTCCTTGCCACCAACTAATGTTTTCCATTTCTCTTTTTGAAAGGATATTTTTAGATGCTCTCTTCTGAGAAACTCACAATGCCCATGCATGGTACTCATGCATAGTGGGGACACTACTGCCTGCGGCAACCAGCTCTGTCCCATTTGGACATTATTATCACTTCATCTCCTTTCCTGCCCCTGTTTCGTGTGGTTACTTGTTTGGAGAAGCTCCTTGTGCTCATCCTCAGCACCAGCACTGCCCTTGCACCTGAGAATCATGGCAGCCAGCAGCCCCTGCTGCCTGCAGGGATGTTCCCCCAGCACGGCTGCTGGCCATGCAAGGGTGCCCTGAACCACTGTGAATGTGGGGGAAAACCAGCCCTAAGGGCCCACTGTGCTGCTCCTGCATGAAGAATGTGACAGAAGTCAGTGCCAGGAGGGACCTTACCATGGCAGTGAGGGTTGGAGGGACAGGCAGGGCACAGGGATCTGCAATTCACTGTCACACTGAGCACAGCAGCCAATGTATCAGCAGCTAAAGATACTGGAGGGCTCCAAGGCTGCGAATGCGAGGGAGGCAAAGTCAAGGAAAAATTTTATTAACTGTGTTGTTTTGTGTCTGTTTGCTCGGAACAGTAGCTATCTCTGTTTGTTCACTCTCTTGTCACATAAGGTGATACAGAGTCAAAATGGATTTTATTGTGTACCATTTGCATTTAAAAAAAATCCTTCCCAGTATATGCTACAATAGGTCACTGTTATTATTTCACTCTCTGCTTAATAAAGTTATCATGGATGCATAGCAGCATCAAAGGAAAAAATGCATGTGGCAGCACCAGCTCTCTCAAAAATAACTTGTATTTCTTTGATGACAAAAGGTCAGAATCATTGGCCAAGTCCCACAGCTCAAGTGGGTTTGCAGTGGAAAGCACCGTAACTGCAAGCTTGAGCAGCAACAAAACCAATATCTAATTATAACACATGCAAATGTTGTGTTGGCTGGGAACTGATACCTGAAGCTTGTTTCTTGGTTTATAAAGGGCAAAACAGTGGATCCCTTAACAGGAATCTCAATTTTTTTTGAGTTTTGTGATGCTTAATATAATTGACCAACTGATAATTTCATTAACTGTAAGAGAAAGGATGAGTCAGTAATCTTTATGGCTTATTATTATTAATAGAGTGTTTAATCAGTGAGTGGCAGGGAGAGAACTGCAGTGGAAGTCAGTGCTTAGCAGCTTGTGAGTCATTGGGATAAACCCACTTGGTTGCAGTGACCGAGGTCTGTAGCATCTCTGGTTTGCAACTGGTGACCCTTACTGGCTCTCAGATGTCTGCACGCTCAGTGAGGGATACCCCCTGGCCCCAAGCCTACAAGAAGTGGCCTTTGGTGGGCTCCAAAGCCACACTTTCTGTTTTGTGACAGCTTTTACGTGTGCTGGAAAACAGAATCACACAATGGTTTGGGGTTGCAATGCACCTTAAAGATCATCTGGTTCCAACCCTCCTGCCACGAGCAGGGACACCTCCCATTAGACCGGGCTGCTCAAAGCACCATCCAACCTGGCCTTGAACACTTCCAGGGATGGGAAGGTGGGTGGATTCAAACCATGGAGTTTGAAGTGCCATATATTACTGGTTCTCAGCAGGCTTGTTCGACGACAGCTGAGCTGTCACCAGCAGGCTGTGAGCTAGCATATGTTCCCTGGGACTGGGGTTCCTGCAGCCGCACAGTGGGTTCTCCCTCCCCCACTGTGGCATCTGCTGCTTGATGGTGGCCTGCTGGTGGAGGGGATGGGCTGCAAAGCCTCCGTCAGGACTGTGGCAAGTGGGAGGTGTGGTGGTCTTACCATATGAGCACTGCCAGTTGTGAAAGCCCAGCCCCACGCCGCTCCCGAGTAATGCCAGGAAGGAAAACAAAATCCTCCAAAGAAGACAAAGGGGACAACACTTCTCCCCCAAACTCTGGTTTCCCCGGAGCCCTCAGACACCGCAGTCTTTTGGGAGAAAACTTCTTTGGACAGCACTTAATATAACCCAGCATCAGCATTCACCAACAGAGTGCAATTCTGCACCAGCTTGAGAGGGGGAATTGGGAAGACGTGTATCTCCATGGACTACAGATAATTAAAACTAAAATGTTTCTTCAGTTTAATGAAGAAACATTCATAACATTACAGAAATTATACTAAAATTATGGTAACACTCATATTCCTTTGCCAGCAAAGCAATAGGCTTTCTTTGCTGCAATTCACTCAGAAAAAACCTTCCTTAACATAACATGAAAGCAAAATCCTTGCTTCCGCAGGTGAGGGGAACTTGGAGATGACCCATGTAGGTCTATTTTTCAGGATGCCTTCAGATAAGCTGTTGCTCAGAGTAAGCTGCCTGCTAACTCACACTGCAGGAAAAAGAACAGTGCAGGAATTGTAACATGAGGCAAGAAGCTATCACAGTTGTGGACTCAAGTTTGAAGCTGGCATCCAGCTGGCAGAGACTGGATGACTATTAAATATGTCAACAGCCCCAGATGAATGCCAGGATAGCCTTGTGAACAGGAACTCCTGATGGTGTTTTTTCTTGTACTGTTGCTATTTTAGTTCTTTTTGATTTCTCTCTATTTTGGATGTTACACAGAGGATAAAAAAAGACTCTGCTAGAGAAATCGGAGTCCTGGAAGGAAAAGAATGAGGATGCCAGCTGGTCACTCCTCCTTTGCCCCCGGCTAGTATAACTGCAGTGTATTTTATTTTTTTCAAGTCACAGAGGGTTTAAATGACAGGTATGGTGTGGCCTCAGTGTGTGTCATCATCTGCTGGGTATTCAAGGATTTCTAAGGATTTAAGCTCGTCTGTTGTTTGAATACAGGATGAGCAGTGATTTCTGTTCTCTGGCATGTGTTGTATTTCCCTCAGGGTGGAAAGGGAGACTGGAATTTAAAGTGAATCTCATTTATTTAGTATTTCCCTGTACAAAAGCAGGGAGTTTTCCAAAGCTGACTGGAGTGCAGTCATTTGTGGAGAACAACTCGTGGCTGCTACCTGGGTTATGTCGGCATGTAACAATACCTGTCTGCCCCATGAATGTCAGACAAAGCTCTCATAAATCTTGAAGGTCAGGCGGTAAAATTAATGGGAGTTGCAGAGAGCAGGACCTTGTCAGCTTCATAATAGTGCTGTGGGTGGAAAAAAAATTCTCATGGTTTCCTTCAGGCTTTAGGCAACGCACCTACTGATGCTCAGCGGCCATTATCCAATACAAGTGCTTTTTGCTCAGAAGAATTCAGTCGTTATTGCTTTTAATGTGTTAAATAGTCACCAGCGTGGAGCACAGGCAGGGGAGCAGGCCCCACTGCAGGCTGCGGCAGGAGTCCCAAGGATCGTCTCCTCCTCTCGCCTGTCGGTGTGGAATTTTTCTGCAACATGGCTGGTATTTTGTCATTTGCAATAACGCTTTGTCATTTCAGAGGTGACCGGGGCGCAGCGGGGGCCCGGCCTCTTCCCTCTTCTGCCTTGTCCAGCTGATCGGTATCAGCCAGAGGTGGGGCGTCCTGTTTGTGTCCCCGAGCAGGACTGGCAGTGCTGGCCCGTCCCACCGGCACCGCCACTGTCCCTGGTCCCGGAGCGCGGCCGCCGGGGCCGCTGCTCGGAGCGCCGAGGCCGGGCTGTTTGTCCGAGCTGCCGTACATTGTATTTACAGTGCCTTTCGGGGTTTCTGCCGGTCACCCGCCGCGACCAGGGAAGTATTTTTATTCCCCCTCCGCCGCATAACTTGGCTTCTGTTTTCTTGTTGTTGTTTTTTTCCTCCTGCCTTTGTAGATGTTGGCTGCGGCCAGGGCCAAGTCACGGGGCAGGATGTGCTGCTTCTGCGGAGGTACAGACATGCGGACAAATGACATAGTTTTCAGGAACTTCTCCAGGCACTGGAAGGTGAGAATCTTCACCACAGAGTTGTCAGCTTGGCTGGTGGGCACTTAATTCCCTCCTGTGCCCCTGGTCTGGGGGCTGCCCAGGGGCAGCATCCCTCCCAAAATGCCTGTGTCAGAGGTGTTTGATTGCACTGCAGACTGGCTCTGGGCACGTTTATTTTGCACACAGAACTCCACGCGAGCATTTTCAACCCCCTTAGGCGACCACAGGCTGCATGTGTTGCCATGACCAGGTTCAGGCTCCCTTGAATCAGCCTCCCTGTTCCAGTCACACCAGCAGCTCTGGGGGTCTTCCCAAGGACCTGCTTTGCAGGTCAAGAAATGGCCTCTTGTTGTAGCTCTCTAGGAAAAGAGGTTGATCAGGTCCAGGCAGCCATGCCCAGCAAGGGACAAATGCTGAGGCTTCCTCATCTCCTGTGGCTGGGGGCCCTTGTCCCTGCATGTGCTCACAGCAGCAGAAGAGACTGTCCCTTCTTGGACCTCTATTCTGTTTAACTTCCCTGTCCCTATGCAGCATTATTTTAATCCCCTGCTCCTATGCCAAGAGCATCTTGCTTATGTTCCTTGATCTACACAAGTACCTGTGCATCTTCCTGCCCCCTCACCTGCCCCTGTGGGGCCACTGGGCAGCTGTAATGACCCCTCAGGGTGCTCCTAGGTCTCTTCTACAACCCTGGGGGGATCGGGGGATCCTGTCCTGACCATCCTCACGTTAGGTGAGGTGAATGTCTAGTCCTTGTTTGTGTACTTGAAGTACTGTTTTCTCATCTCCTACAGGTGGTACTCAGATAAAGCCCAAGAAGAGATTACGCAGTAGATTTGACCACACGGAGGCTTCACAAATGCTTGAGGTCCAGATGTGACTTGCATCTGATGCAAATCAAGGAAAGCTCTGATGAAGAGCGGAGAGCAAACAAATTTTTTATGCATATATGTATTGAAGATATAATGTGAGAAATACCTCCTACTGATTCAGGTAGAGATCATGTGTGTGAATCTGCCACAGGAGATGCAGTGAGGAATGCCCTTTCCTCCGGGTTAATGCCAGCCTAATGGATGGTTGTTTGGTTTTGATTTTTTTCCCCTGTTTGTGTACCTTGGCAGGTGTCCTGAGCCTGGAGCTGGGCTGCATTTTACACCTGCTGGAAGGGGTGCATATCCATGTCCACAGCAAGTCAGTTCAGGGAAATTTCACTAATGTTTGCTTTAGGAAACAACTTTATTCTTCTCAGCAATTTTAATATAGATCTGAGGGCCTTTTGCCATCCCTGATTTCCAGATGGCTTAAAAGACACATCCTGTGCTAAATGACTGTATTTAATTTCTATGTATAAGTCTGAGACAAGAGGTCAAAGAAAAAAATGCTGTCAGTGTGAGCAACCTGCCTGGTCAGGGGGAGCTCAGAGACATGAGCAGAGAAGGCATCATCTGGGAAATGTAAGAGTGAGCATGGGGATGCACGTACACACACCTTCATCCACCCCCACAACCCCCCTAGACCTTTCAGCAGCCCGGCAAACTTCTTTTACATATCTTCTACAGCTGAGAAAGTGTCCAGGTAGTGCTTGGAGATACCCAGAACTGCATATTGCATTGCAACACAGCTTCGGCATGATGAAATTTTTCTGGGCTACAGGACTCAGTTGGGCTTAAGTGTACCCTTGAGTGCATCACACCAGTGATATATCACATGTTCAAGCAACCCAGCATTATTTTTGCTCCAAAGGACCCCTAAGAGTGATGGAGAAGCGAGGAGATGGACTAGACACAGAGAGTGGCTCTCCCAATGCCTGCTGCAGCACACTGGCCTCTTGGCCGCGCTAACATTTTCAATATGTCAACAAGTTTCCCATATATAGTGTATTTCCCAGCCTTAGAGCCTTGCTGAGGCATCACTGCCTTCCCTTGAAGCAACAGAAGGCATTCATGAAGTTTCTATGCTGAACTGTGGGAAAAGAGCAGCAAGAAGCTGTGACCCCTGAGTAACAGCATGCTTTGGAAAAACCGTCGTCAAAGAATCAACACATCAGCCCAGAAGGCCCACAGACAGCTGATCTCCTCCAGCCTTATCAGAGAGAGAGCTCCTGTGGATGCTGAGGCAGCAGCCACCGGACATTTTTGAGATGTTTATTCTATCCTGTGTTGATATTGAAGTCAATACGATAACTAAAAATAAAGATTAAAAAAAAATACACTGCAGCTATTTGTTCCTGAGTTGTTATGTTTACCCATACCAGCCCAGATTTCCATTTAGGCAGGCCTGTAGTCCCAGATGTTCAGTCATTTTCAGCAACATGGTCATATCCCAGAAGATTTAGCCTGCCGGAGCAACTATATTAAACACGCCTGTAATTTTCCACTGTAACAGGAAGATTGCATTCCTCAGGGGCGAGCAATCGCTGACTGGACAGGCCCTGTGCACATGCAGGCAGCACAGCCCTGAGTCCTCTCCAGCCTCTCACCATGGCAGGAGGGCACAGCACTTCTGCAGCCCAGCAGGGCTTGGTGTGGCATGAGGAGGCTCCCATCAGCAGCACTTCCTCAGAGAGGGGGGCCATGCTGCTGGGGATCCATGGCCAGCTGCTGCTGCAGGGGTGGATGTGGCTGGGCCTGCAGGTGGCTTCTCTGCTGGCCCTCCTTGCACTCAGAGCCTGTAGGCATGGTTAGCGTCTGTTGAGGTGATCCAAAGAGAAAAATGGTCTTTAACAGAAGAAAAGCAGATGTATCACCTAATCACCTCCTGCTTCTTGATGAATGGGCTGGGCAGAGGCACCCATCGCAAAGGCCCTGCACAGCTGGGAAGACTCCCCCTTACAGGGTGTGTAAAGCCACCTGTGTGGGAGGATGTGGGGTGTCTCTGAGTGCAGCCTCCTCCAAGAACCCAGCTTCAGGTTATTGAAAACTAATGGGCAGATCTGTGTGGCTTATTTTGCTTTCTTCCACGGGAAGCAGTGGTGGTAGAGGACAGTGGGCAAAGGTTCACTCACACAGCAGTGTGTGTTTGGCCTACTGCCTGATCCTGACAACACTTATGGCACAGTATTTGCCTCGGAGAGTGCAAGGAGGCATTGAAAACTAGTTGGAGCCAGGAGTTCCCTTCTCTGTGCCAAGCATCTGCCACGAGCTCGTGTGCCAGAGGGTGGAGTGCTCATGTCCACCAGCAAGAGTGGAAGAGGTGTCCTGTGAGTGCTTTGGAGGACTACAGGTTTGGATCATATGTTGCTGTGCTGGAGGGGCTGTATTGGTGGCAGCTGGTTCCAACACACCTGGCTTTACCTCCTCCAGCCCAAGCACATGTTACCAACATGACTCACTCCTGCAGTGCTGACAGACAACCAGGAGCATGGGGGCTCTGGCAGGCAGCCCCAGCCCCCATCACTGACCCCGGCCACTGCTTACATCTGGCCTCCAGCCTTGGAAACAGCGTGGCTGAAGACTCCACCGTGCTTACTTCAGCAGCAGGGAGGTACTTGCCCTTTAGGTGCAGGTGAGGCGTAAGGACAGCATGAGGATTCTCTAGGGAAAACTGTGGCAATTCCCATCTTTGGTTCCTGAAAATCCAGCACCCACCTCTGCTACCCTGTTGACAGGAGCAGCACAATCCAGAAAGGGCAGCCTGGCCTCAGCTGCCAGCTTTGCCTGCATCAGTGGGACAATTCTGGAAGAAACGACCTTTCTATGGGTGCTGTTGCCAACTCTGATTATGAGTGGGTTGGTTTTCCTGCCACTGATTTTTGTCACACAGAAGGGCTGGTCAAGGCATTGGTACTCCTGGAATCATCAAGCAATACATCTACTCTTCAGGTGGGCAGAGACAGACATCCTCTTCTCATACACATAACAGAGGGGAGTAAACAGATAAACCAGGCAGGCTGCTTCCATTAACTCACTGAGTTGCGAGGACTTACTGTCCAAAGAAGCTTTTCTTGCTAAGGAGGACCTGGATGGCCATCTTGTGATCTCATTTGAATAGAGGGATATAAAATGTCTAGAGGGTAAGTCCTATGAGGAGTGGCTGAGGCAGCTGGGATTGTTCAACCTGGAGAAAAGGAGGCTCAGGGGAGACCTTCTCTCTCTCTACAGTCATCTGAAAGGAGACAAGACAAGACAAGAGGACATGGTCTCAAGCTGTGCCAGGGGAGGTTCAGGTTGCACATCAGGAAGAATTCCTTCACAGGAAGGATGTTAAACATTGTTATGAGCTGCCCAGGGAGCTGATGGAGTCACCATCCCTGGAGGTGTTCAAGAAATGTCTGGACACGGCACTTAGTGCCATGATCTGGCTGATCAGGTGGTGATTGGTCAAAGCTTGGATTCAATGATATCAGA
The DNA here is from genome assembly GCA_013389985.1 of Dryoscopus gambensis. Lineage (NCBI taxonomy): Eukaryota > Metazoa > Chordata > Aves > Passeriformes > Malaconotidae > Dryoscopus > Dryoscopus gambensis. Next base: position 82,148 of record WEIT01016948.1, read on the forward strand.
ACTGGTTCTGTGATTCTTTGATATCCAGCTCACCCGTTCCTGGTAATGGGACCCTTCTTCCGGCCAAAATCCCCTGACAGAAATTTCTTATGGGCAGATTTACCCTACAGAAGTTAAACCCTTTCCTCCATAAAACCCAGCTCCATCAGTGCTCAGCTCCAAGGCTAGGACAGGAGTCAGACAAGATGCCATCAGCAGCATTGCTGACAAAGCCATCCTGGTTTCCTACAGTGCTTCAGCTGGCTGGGATGGTGGGCTCACACCCTCCAGCTTTCACAAGGTCATATTAATCAACTAGCCATTGCAAATCTATTTTTAGTGGCATTAAAATAAAATGAAGCTAAAAATATGTCAAGCAGGTAAATCCACAGTTTTAAATCAGACCTATTGGAGGCTCCCAGTCTCCGAGTGCCTCCATAGCAGGGCCTGTCCCTGCTCTCTCCTCCACCAGGGAGATGGGTGCTGCCGCAGTCACTGATTAACCACCTGCCCGGGGAGCTGCTGCCCACACTGCGGATTATGTCTCGACCCCCTGGCCACTAATTTCTGATGCTTGACTTCACTCTGCATTGTTTTTATGGCATTTTTGCCACAGCACTTGCTTCCCACAGCCTTTTCTTTCCCCTTAGTAGTTCCAAATGTAGGGAACAAACCTTATTTCAGCCATCCCCGACTTGCTTCTTTTAAGTACCTGCTCTGCAGCTCAGCCTTCAAGCCTGTGTGGAGGCAAGGATCTGGCCAGCTTTGAAAATATATAGGTACAATTCTCCTTATTATGAGAAGAGCTTATAAACCTCCCAAAACAAGAGGTGAAATGGGATCTTTGTGAGCTATCCATGCTACTTTGCTTTTTACCATGTGTTGAATTTTACCCCCCAACCAGAGAGGAAAATATGCCCCATGGCAGCTTCTTCTCACCCAGTGCAATCTTTGCTTGTGCTCTCTACTGCAGGAATGAGGACCCTGCTGCCACTGGCATAAGCAGTAACAGGAGAGGAAGATGTTGAAACAATATTATATTTATTACATACATGAGATACAAAAACAAATTACCAAAATAGTATCTTTTTTTTTGTGAGTCCACAGGACCTTGAAAGAAAAATACATACATAAAGTGGATTGGTAGACTCGTGACTTTTCTGGTGTTGTGTATCTTCTTTCCCCTCACACTCATGAACAAAATTACACTCTATACAATGTGGTTTAAAGATGCTTTACAGAAAAGATATATTTTAGTGCTGAAAACTGCAGTAAACTGTGCTATATTTCATAATGGTGTTAATGAGGAAGTATAATGGCTGTATATATTGCAAACAGTAACGCAGAAGAAAACAAATAAAATGTTCAGTTTTAAATACTAACATAAAAATAAAATAAACTCCAGGCCCACCATGAATCGCTGGGTTGTGATATGTGAATGCAAGTCCTTTCTGTTCTCTGCATCCACTCCTTTTCCTGCAGTTGGAGTTTTTCTCCTCCGGCAATTGCATTTTTACCTCAAAGTCTCTTCTCCTCACTCTGTTTGTGAAGTCTTGCTGGCATCCTGCCCACGGGGTCCAAGTGCTGGTCTGAAGCTGGGACTTCAGTGCAAATACTTTATCTTTCAGACTGCATCCTCAGATATTCTGAGTGGCCAGTGCCAGGCTGGCCATTCCCTTTGTACTGTTAACGCTGTCCAACTGCGGGGGGGGTCTTCAGGAGTGCTTCTGTTTCAGGGAGTTTTTTTCATGTGCCACCTTCAAATTCTTCTTTCCCCAACACAATCAGACTTCCTGCACCGTGAAGTGGCAGGTAGTAAAGTGCTTTATACAACGAAATATTTACACTAGGGCTAGGTTCATTTTTAACACTTCAAGGACAAAAGCTCAGAGACGCTGCACCCTCTGCAGCTGGCTCTTCTCTGCAGCCGTGCACTGGGTGGAGAGCTGGCCTCTGCCCTGCATCACACCTGTGCCAACGCAGAGGGATTCAATTCACTCCAGCAGCTCCCTCCTCAACAGCATCAGCAGAGAATCTAGCCCCTGAAACCTTCAGCAGGGCAAACAGGTTAAAAGCAAGTGGCACCCAAATCTCTTTGACAGGTGCCAGGTCCTAACCTGTAAGGGGGTGTTTCTGAAGAGTGGTTGTCATTGCCACACTGGTGCCAGCACCTACCCACTGCTGTAGCCACTGCCTTCCCCACAGCATCCTCTGGGAGCCTCTGGAAGTCACTCAGGACCCACAATAGTGGCACTGGCAGTGTTTTGCTTCTCAGCAGCAGCTCTTCCAGGGTGGAAATTTAGTCTTGGGTGATCAGCGGCTTCATGGGAGTTGCTCCAACACTGCACTGGAGCGAGACAAGCATCCACCGCCCTTCCTTTTGTTTCCCTCAACATAACGATGAGCAGGGCTCAGGCGAGGCCCTGACAAGGAAGCTATAGGCAAGTGAAAGAACATTGGCCAGAAAGGGTTAAATTAGGTAGTGCCTACAACTCTGAATGCCTCACTACATGTTTTGGCACTATTTTCTTACATTCCAGTTTTCATGCTAGAGGTCTTCTTTCTGTGGAGGTTGTTGCATTTTGTGCATAAAGCAATGCCCTAAGCAGCCGCACACCTCTAGTTGCAGTCTCTTTTCAAAATCTCCAAGACCTTTCTTCCGAGAGCCGACTTCCACTGATGGACAAAACTTTTCATGTTGACAATGAGTCTGCCCGTTCGGACGTCCTCGTGTCCTGCCACAAGATACTCCAAGCCTGCAAACCAGCAAAGCGGTCAGGGACTGCACAGTACCATGCTCAAGAGGCCTACTGAGCTGCAAAGTCAGCCTGGATATCTAGTCCCATGTAAAAAAAGCACTTACACAAAGAAATATTTATACATATTGACTCACATATTATCTGTATTTCTATAGCTCTACCTGTATCTATAGAAAAATGACCCCTGTGGTTACCTGTCAGTGAGACACAGTACACAGAACATGATTTTGTTAGGTTCTAAATATAAATGAAAGCTGAACTCTGGGGGCAGCACTGCAAGTTTTTATACCTCTTTTGGGAACTGCTGTTACCTTCATTTGGCAGCCATCTGCCTCACTGCTCCCCTGAATAAATCTGGGCTTGGAAATCAGTTCAGCAAATTCCAGGAATGGAACGGTGCAGGATGGTCCAGTGCCTGGTGTCTTGCCCAGAGTGGCTAGTGGCCCCTTGGAGGCAAAGGCATGCCAGACCCCAATGAGAGGCAACACTAAATGTGCTGGCACAAGTACCCTAGAAGAGCCTGAAGGAGTGGCTGTCACACTGAAAAGAACTCCTAATTTCTGCCTCTGCCAGATGTTTTAGAGACATGACAGCTGCATCTGACAAAGCCTCATCTGGTTGTCCAGAAACAGCCAGAAAGGGCTGAATTGTGTCCCTGTAGTGCCCTGCTGCGGGGCTTGCCTCAGGCATCCAGGTCTGCTCCTGACTTTCAGGACATGACTCAAAAAGTGCTTGGAACCAGGTAACGACTGCTAAACAGGGGGATAGAGCAAAGCCTTTGGCTTGAATTAGCTAAAGAAACACTGCCACAGATCCAAACATCCTAAATGGGCCACAAATGTGCCATAAGTGGGGATAACAAGGAGGATAATCCCTTCCATGGCAGGAGGAGCTCCCTGCCAGGGTCAGCATCCCACTGCAGCACATTTAGGGTACAGCCAGCATTAGGTCCCTCCTGTACCCACTTCCCACTTGCACCAGTCTGGGGAGCACAACGTGCTGCTGCAAACCAGGCACAGGAGATGGGCCTCCCCTGGTGCTCTCAGTCATCCCGCTCCATCCTGGCTGCAGTGGGGAGTCTGCTTGTGCTGTCTTGGGTTTTCATTTTGCAGCCCAGAATAAAGGGAGGGTGCCTCCCAAGTTAAAGGTCAAGCATGCTTTTCTTTATTTCAATACAATTTGCCTTCTTCTTTATCTGAGTTTTTGGGCACACACATCCTCTCTTCTGCCAAGTAAACACAGGATATGTGTGCGGCAGCATCGCCCTGCACAAGACATTAATTTTGGCCAAGTCAATCTGGCTGTAATAAACATCACTTTTCAAGGGTTCCTAAATTTATTTCCCTTGAGAGAGAAATGTGGTATGCACACGCAGAGAGCAAGCAAATATTGCTGTGGTTGCTGACTGTGTAGGGCTTCCTAGATTTTCAGCCTGATGCTACAGAACTGTAAAATTAAAGTGAGTCAAATGACTGAGATGCCACAAGTCAGGACTTGAGGCTGTGCAGCTTGCCCTGGCAGGCTGCTCTCTGCCTCTCTGTGTCTGTGCCTGGCAGAGCCATGGAAGGGATGGGCTCCTGGTCCCTTGCAAACAGGGTGAGACCCTTGCAAAAGGTGAGACCTTTAAATCTTTCAGCTCAGTGTCCCCCCAGAAGCAGAATCTGCCTCTCTGGGTATGTGGGGAGTAGAAGGTGTGCAATGGTGGTGAAAGGGTTCCCCTTGTAGGAACTTAAGCACGTTTTTCATATGAAAATAGCCCACAGAGATTTAATAAATGCTTGGAGTTTTCTTTTCTTGTCAGAGCCTTTAAGAGCCCACTCTCCTTTTGGTATTCTTTACTTCTGTAAAACAGAATAAAACCACATTTGTCTTACTTTTATGTTTATCTTTGATCTCCTCTATATTTTTGGGAGATGTGATTTCCATTATAGGTGTGTGTCAGAAAATTGTTTTATGTCAGCTTGACTTTTCATCCAGCTGTTTTTGGTTTATTCACCTGTAGGTCATAAGCTCTTACTGTGATAGAGAGTTGAATCTGCTAATATTGTATTGCCAACCACTCAGAAATGGACGTGGTAGCTAAAGAAAATAATGAATTAAAAAAAAATATCTGGGATATTTTTTCCCTCTTTGACATTATTGAATCTTAAAGATTCACTCAATGGATGTTTTCAGGTTTCCTATTAGCACCAAACTTTATGACTTCTTTTCAACATGAAGGCTGAGACTATTTTATACTAATAAGACCAGCAGCTGCATTTCAAAACAATATCAAGCTTTGCAGTGTAAATCATGAGAGCTGGCAAGGAAGTAACAAGGGAGCAACACCTGATGTGTCAGACACCTGGACTATCACTAAAGACAGCTGCATCTCCACCTTTCTGCTGCTGTCTAAGAGACCTCCATTGATTCTGTGATTAATGCTGTCTTTTCATCTGTTGGGGAAAGTCACTGAAGCTCCTCTGAAGTTAATGGAGTGGCAAAGCTGGGTGTCAGGCTGCCCTGCAGGCTCAGTTTTGGACAGCTTCCATTGCATTCCTTCAGGTTCATATTAAGGCAGCTGCATCTGGGCTTTCTTGTTCGTGTTTCCATTGCATATGGAAACACAAACCAGCTGTCTCTATTTGATTATAGATTTATGGTGTTCCAGCAACATCCAAAGTCTTACTGCACTTAAACAGTAGAGCCCTGCCTAATGCTGCTGATTCATCTGACCTTTGCACCTGACAAGACTTCCTAGCTACAGCTGTGCTATCACAGCAGCTTGCTTTCAAAACCAGACAGCCACTCCTGTGGGCATGAAAGAAGACTGCAAACAGCTCAGTGAATAACCTTACTGCACAACCCAGCCTCACAGACAGCCCTGTTCCCCCTAGTTCCTAGTGCTGCACATGAAAGGGACATCTCAGCACCTAAGTCAATGCTTCCATTGCCAAATTCCCAGTGGTGTGTACGCCTCATGGGAAGAAAGCCCTTTATCTGAATTAGTTGGTAACTGCTCATTTATCTCGGAGTTGTAAAGAGAGGTGTGTCAGCTGGAGCTTAGTTTTGCTCTGTGGAAGAAACCCCTGAATCTGCATGTCCTTGTCCATACTGGAGACTGCATGCACTGTTTAGCCACCACTGGTTATACTCCATTTCAGTGAAAGAAGATGGGAAAGGACTGTGGAGCTCTCCTCTCACTGCATAAGAGAATTTCTTCCAATTCCAAATCTTGTAGATGTAAATTTGTGTAACTTTCAAAGAGAAATCTTCCCTTGAGTTTAGATTAGAACTTCAGTACAGTATCACGACTCAAATTAGATTTAAATGTATTTTTATGGATTCAAATTAGCTTTAGCTTTGAAAGATATGTCATGCAATTGTGGTGTCATGTGCACCTCCCTCCCTCTGGGAATGGAGACTGGTAAAACTGAAAGTCTGTTACTATGCTACATAAAGAGAATTGTATGTTTCAAAGTCTATGGGATGAATCAAGTTTTTATTTATGAAATCCCAATTTGATGGAGATTTCTGTTGGAATCCAAGTGATGTAAGCCAATAATTTTTAATCAACACTGGGCTGCAATCTCAGCTCATTGGTATGAGGGGATAGAGGGCTGGGAATGAAATCTGTGTATATGTGGTGGGAATGTACTGTTCAGGGAGTCTAGCCTACCAGGATTGAGGATGGGACAAGTGCAGCCTCTGTTAGTCCAGGATTCAGGGTAGAGTGTCCTCTTGCCCCGGAGGATCTTCAGCTTTGTAGATTTCAAGACTTTCCTGATCTTCACACTGACTTCTGCATGGGAGCCTTTGTCATGAGCTGACAAGATCTTCGTCTTGATCACTGGGAAGACAGGAATTCAAAACCAGGAATATAAAAATTATTTACAGTGGTCTCTTTTTTCTCCTGGTCTAATGCTGGTGTCTGGGTGAAGCATTGAGGACAATTGCTTTGTTACAGTGGAGTTAGCCCAGGGCTCCTTGCTGGGGAGTCCAGGATCAGAGCAGCTGCCGGGGAGCACGTACATCCCTACACGCATGGGCAGAAATGCTGCCAGTTGTTTTGGCCATGGCCCCTGGAACTGCCATGAGGGCATGAGGTCCCATTTTCCCCCAGAGCTCAGCAAATCCTTTGGGTTCCTCAGCACTTTTGGAAATCAGCTGGATTTAGGGACGGACCTGGAGGCTTTGCTGGCCTCAGCCCGGGTAGCCCAGGCAGTGGGCAGGGGTGTGAGGACCTGCCCTCATCCCACCCTGGTGCCAGTCCTGCTGCTTTGCAGAACTGCCAAATCCAAATTCAGGAGGAGGAGAGTGAGACATTGGTGGGGACTGGGGCAAACCATGGAGTATTTTGAGCTCACCCATACCCACAGGCACATTCCCACCACCTGGCATTCCACTGCTGAGCCCCTGCATGGCGGAGGCTCAGGACTCGGTTCCTTCACCCGACCTATACTGGTAGGTACTGCCATATGGTGGTGCTTTATTCAGCACTCATGTTGGGAAGCTCAGGGCAGCCTCTCACTGTGGCCTCCTGCAGCTCATGATGAGCCCCATAATTCATCTGTGTCTCTAGTTCAGCTGACACCTTCACATGTTGACTGATGAAAGGGGGAGAAGCCTGAGTGCACTTTAGATAAGATTTATGAACTTGGAGGTTTTGTGACTTTTTTTTTCAATTTCTTATCTTTTGCAAGATTAAACACAGTTACTATCGTGGCTGGGAAGCAAAGCAGAGCAGAATCAAATTTTTTCCTAATATCACTAAGCCAGGGCTACATTTCAACAACTGGCAGCCCCTAGAACTCCCCTTGGTGGGTTGCTCCTCAGCCTGCAGAGGTATGGGCTATCTCTCTGTGCATTTTCAACTTCACTGTGAGACGAAACAGGTGCAAGAGACTCCTGCAAGAGATTCCTTGTGAAGGAAGGGAGTGCTGCACAGAGCATTCCTTGCTCTGCCACAGTATGAAGGAGGCAGTTCACTGGCACACACCGGGGAGGTCTTGGGAAACAAAGTGCCTCTTCTCATTAATTTAAATCCAAGAGACAAATAGACAATATACATCACCCCATTGCAACAGCTGAACTTTGTTGACAAGGGGAAGTTCCCATTAGCTGCTGGGATTGTTTTATCCATGGAGGGGTGATCACAGTCCCTCCTTACGTTCGGTATCATTCAGATACAGTAATTTCTAGACTTTGATTGGGGCACCTCATCTACGGACAGCATTTCAGTGACCCGTTTTTGGTAACAGTGGTTTATAGTCTCCCAGGGACACTTCCAGCTCTTGTCCTCCCATGATTTTTATACAAGGGTGTTTTGATAGCAAGAGAGATGGGTAACAGAACAAGATGCTTCACCCACCTTGACTTGGAGCCATGATACCTATATATTTTTGTGGAAGATCTGCCTTTAGACTAAGTATCCCATGGGTTTCCAGGATGGAGAGGTGCACATACAGCACCTCTCATGCTTTATATACACTTTGGCACTGCCTCACAGCACCTCCCTCTACAGCCCCCTCACCCACAACTCACCATAGGTGTACTTCATCTCACAGAAGACCTTGGGATTCCCTAAAACTTGCTCTTTACATTCGCATTTACCTGGGGAAAAAGAAGGAAGCCAATGGCTTGTGGATTGTGCTTAAAAGACAGGAGCATTTGCAGACAGAGCCCAGGAAATGCCAGAGGTTTTTGTGCTCATGCAAAAAAAAAAGAAATTTGCGACTGTTTTCAGATTGAGAGTGAATACAGAATCTTAGTCCAAGGGCAATTACTCCTTGTTTACAACTAGAAGAGAAGGAAAACAAAGGCCTTATTATTTTGCCTTGGGATGCAAATAACATGCGTATCTTTCCCTGCAGTATTTTCCACACCGTAATGTACCAGACAAAATTTTAAAAGGAAATGTTGCAGAGGTTAAGGCAGATTAATGACTTCCATGATCTTAGAACAAAGAATAACATGATATACTTATTTACGTTTAAAATGAAGTCGCCTAGACAAATGATGGAGCTTTCCCCTCAATTAACTCAATTATTGTATCTTTGAGATGTTATCAAGCTGCTCTCCAAAAATGGAGGAAATGACGCTTGCCTGCTTGCATGCAGTGGCTGCAAAAGAGGACAGCTTGATGCTGCCCCATGGGGCCAGCCTGCCTTGCACCAACCTTCGTGCACCTCCCCAGGCTGGAAACATAGGAGGGAAATAACTTCCCCAGCTGCATGCTAAACCATCTCAAATTGCATCATAAGCTGCAAGTGATGCCAAAATTGCTGTGGGTATCGGGGAAATAAATTGTGTGTTAGAAATTCCCTAACTACCTGCCAGTGAAGTGGCAAACCCCACCCTTTAAATAAAGTTGCTGGTTTGTCGAGTTTTAGGAAATATAAGGATACCTTTAAAACATGACGGTCAAGTAAAACATGAGGGCATTATCCGTGAAATTCATGAGGGTATTCAGCCTTGACATTCAGAGCTCGGACTGCAAATTCTTTCCTTACAGCAGCTAAATTCTGGATGCAGGCATTCAGCACGGAGCATCTGCCTAATGGGTTTGCACATCCTTGCATTGATGGGATGAGCCATAAGGCTCCTCTGGCTCTTGGAGGAGAAGGAGGTGGTCACAAGGACATTCCTCCACATGTTAACGGGGAATGTCCAGTCCCCCCTGCAACTGCCAGGGTGCTAACTACAAGCCAGTGCAGAAGGCTAAATCTGCACTGGCTGCCGGCGGGAGGGATGGGGCAGGTGAAACACGTGCAAAGCCACTGTCCTACCAGAGTGCCGGAGTGCTGAGAAGCCCTGCTCATCCTCCCAGCCCCAGGTGGGCTCACTCTCGTTGAGCATGGCCTGGAAAGGAGGTGCTTCATTGTGCCAGGTCACATCTGAGCTGTTGAGGGGAAAGGGAGATGGTCAGCCTTCCTCCAGGAGCCATCGGAAAGCAGGGCCATCCTACTACTAACCCATCCTCCAGGCACAACGTGACTGCGTGTCTTGGTGGTGGTAAATGCAAGAGGCAGTTTTGGCAGGTGATCAGGTTGAGTGTTGTCAGAGAGGATCATGAAACCATTTTGGTTTTAAAATATGTTATAGGGATTTATATACCACAAGTATCTTTGGTCTGGTAAAAAAAGGCAACATATCAGATTTGGAGAGTGGGGTATTATTAAAATGTGCTGTCTTCTAAAAGTTAGAGCTTGACTCCAAGCCCAGAACAAGCCCAGTCAACATAAGCTAAGTTACAACAGCAATATTAAGCCTTTGGTCTCCTCTCACTCAGATGTCCCTGAGGCCCACATTTTGCTTGTGGAGAGGAAACCACAGTGAAGGTTATGGGAAACACCCGATACATTAACACCCGCACTGAGAGCAAAAATTCCAACACTGCTGGTGCCCTGCTGCAGTGTGCCAGGTACCCAGGGAAACCACAGCCTCAGCTCCCACTCTATCCCCACTTCTTGGCCATAACAAACCCCAAGTATTTTACATAACAGATACTTTTCAGCCTGCTTGCCTTGTGTAAATAGTGCTTTCCCTGGAATGGAGATCACAGAGGTATGGTAAGGCTGGGAGGGGGTGGCCAAGACCCCCCCAACTCACCTGCTACTGTGGCAGTCACCGGTGTGGGGGTCGCAGCTGCGGGCGCAGTCGCAGGGGTGGCAGCCGTAGGCACCGAAGCCCCAGTAGCCGGGGAGGCAGTGGTCACAGCGGGGCCCTGCCACGCCGGGCTTGCAGGGGCAGTCGCCGGTGCTGGGGTCACAGAAGGCGCGGGGGCCCAGGGGGAGCACGGCCGATCCCACGGGGTGGCAGGAGCAAGCTGCAGGGGAGGGACACCGTGAGGGATGGAGCATCTGTGAGTGCACGAGCTCTGCATCACAAAGGTGCAGGAGATGCCTGCAAAACCACCTCTAAGCCTAGGGACACCTCTGGGGTTTCTGGGCTTTTTTCCCCCTTACCCATATAAATCTGAGCAGAGTTTCCCTTTGGAATCTGTAGAATTTTAACTTTTGTGAGCGATTTTAATTAGTCAACCTACCCTGGTGTCGTGTTATGTTTTGCCAAACAGGCCTTTATTACTTTCCTTGCAGCATCTGGATTCTAATCTCGCCAAGTACCCCAGGATGTGTCTGCCTCACTGTGATGTTCAAGCAGCTGTGGGTGCTTCACTGCAAAAATGAATCAGAGCATAATTGCTTTTTAAAGTAATAACGACTGTCTTGTACCCAGGAGGTTAAAAAACCCCTCAGAACAGTCATTTTAATTAAAGTGGAGGCCGAGCAAAAAGCAGCCCTCTGTCTCTGTCTGATTTTTAAAGCCACCATTCAAAAACATTAGGAAAAAGACATGAGGAAACTGACAGCTCAGAGATAGGCTCTTGCATATTCTCCAGGATACAGGTTTTCAGAATGTATGTCAGAAATGCCAGCTGCTCTCTTTCCTCCCTCGCAGCCCCTTGCATCAGAACAACGAACTAGAAGTGCACTGGGACACACTGGGTTCTCAGAAAGGATGCCCTAAAACAGATGGTGTGAAGATTTCCTTACCTACTCATTAGGGTTTTTTTTTGCATAAACGTAATTTATGTTTTTTACAAGACTACTTTCCCCCAAAGATGTTAATATTTTCAAAGAAGAGAAATACAGTTATCAAAAGCATGAGCCAAACCTCTGACCATGTGGCCAGGTCAGCAGGAGATGTGGTGACCTGCAGGACCAGTAACTGGGTGACTTGTGCTCTTCTCCCGTCAGGGTTTGGTTCTCTGACCAGGACATGGTACAGTCAGCCTTACATATTATGGCAAAAAATTCCCTGCTGAAAGACCTTTGCCCAAAGCTTCATTTGCATAAAAATTTGGTTTCCTGAGAAAATTTTATCTGTAGGGAATATTTTCACTAAATTCTAATACCAATCTGTCTATTTTGCAACTGTGAAGGCAAGAGAGCAGGAATGCCACTACAAGCAAATATTTCTTTCTCTTAAAATACTTATTGCTGCACACATACATTTAATTTTGCTCTGACAACATTTTTGTGGTTTCAGGAATCTGACATACCTAGAGTATAATTTCAAAATATTAAAGGATAGATTAATATTGGCAGTTAACTTAGGGGCAACTATGATTCCAGCGTCTTTGCCAAAGTAATCCCCAAATTTTCCCCACCCTTTCCATTCCCAAACAAATATAATTATATAAAATTAAAAGATTAGAAAGCCTCTCCACAACCTGCGTAAGTAGCTGCAGGCAGTGAACTCTGGTACCTTTAACAGCATAGTTTCCAACAGTGTGCACTGAGACTTGCATACCTTTCTCCTGAAGCCTGTGAAGTGTTTTACACCTGATACATAGGGCCAAATGCTCTCTTTTCCTACTAGATGAGGTGGGTATTTCTGGCATTCCTCAGGCCCTTCAGGGGAAATATCAGGCACTTAAGGCTCTTCAATTCTCCTTCAGTTAATGAGATAAACCCAGTGCTCAGCAAGAGATTTGGTCCTGTTTTGGTCAGGTTTCAGCTGAATTTTACACACAACCCCATTGGGGTTGGAGCTTTTATGTTTTAGACAATTCTTTTACACAATTTTTTTTCTAATAGAAAATTTAACAGTGGCAACACTATGGTGAAGCAAGAATATTAAATTTACAAAAGCTGTTATGAAAAAGAGCAGCAAACTCATAGGCAATTAAAAAGACAACTAAAAATGATAACGTATTTGGCTATACTTTTTAATGAAAGCCACAAAGAGATGTGTTGTAAAGGCTGGTAATTTCTAACAGGCCTGCATATCCACTTCCATGGAGCCCATCCTTCCTGGCAGCTTCTCAACAAGCCACCAAGGTTCAATCTGCTTTCCAATGGTGGCTGGCAAATTGAAGGTTTTTGCTCTTGGACCTTGGGTGAAGGCCCAAGATGACACTAAGTGGCATTAATCTGAATGGTTTGGGTGGCAAATTTTCAACGCGGTAAATGTTGGTGATGGGCTGCAGTGGGAACTTGCTGGGCAATGCAGACATAAAGTGAAGCCCATCACTATGCACCAAGCACAGAAATGAGGCTCTAGAGCTCGAATGTGAGCGTGTTGTACTACATTTGAAAGAAATGCATGGAAACAGGATGGAGCGCTTCCATACTATGGCAAGGGCAAGAAGAAAAAGATTGCAGGACTGATTATTCAATGTTTGAAAGCCGGAGCTACTGGTCCCTCATGGGCAGCTGTGCTATATTGTTTTTAGATCCCATTTTCCTTCTTCCACACAATCTGCACCTCACTGTAGCACAGGAAGTAGGAGACATAAATCCAGGAAGGTGAGATGAGCACCTGAGCAGCAGCTAAAGCAGCTACAGCTGCTGTTGGATGGCATTTCATTGTGGATGCACAGGTGCAGAGTGCAAGACTCTCAGTGTGAGGCTTCAGCACAGCACCTGTCTCCTGTGCCGTGGCCACCTCACCAGAGAGGCTGAGGGTTTCCACACCCAAGGGAGCTCTTGTGAGAGAAGGAATGGCTGGGCCCCAGCGCTGGATCAAGAGAAACCTTCCACAAGCTTGACTTTTCTGCTTTCTTTTTGATTTGTAAGCAGCATCGCTAAAAATGCCAGTTTACCAGCCTGTACTACACAGCAGTATTCTGCACGTGACTTCAATGCACATATGAATTAACAGCTGCCTGTCCTGGCACTGCATGTGCTGATTGGGATGGAAAAATCAGTGAATGGGATACCAGCAGAACTGGATTTCCCTGCCCTGGATTGGTGATACTGTTGTGGTTTCTTTGGCTGCCAGCTAACCTTTGGAAATGCCAAATATTTACCCCCAAAATTCTACAGTTGAAAAGCAAAATAAACTTGGCAATTATAAGACTCGATTTTATTGTGTGCAACTGTACTGTAGCTGAGGCTTAAAAACTCATGAGGATGGAAAGAAAAGGACTCAGGTATGGCAGGGGGAAAGAGTCATCAGATTAGTGTTTTAAACAGCAGAATGTCTCATTTTATCAGGTACACACCTTCTCCTGAGCAAATATTACATACAATCTTTGCCTACAAGAATCTTTGAAGTATCCTCAAAGATTATGGTTTAACAACTTCTTTATTTACTTTGACGTAGGTATTTTTAAATTTTCAATGCTTGAACAATAATGGTGTCTTGAGCCAGAAGCAAGCAGGGAATGCCATGGCCTTCCCAAGAAAGAATAATAGGGCTCCACACACGTCCCTTGTTATTGCAGACCATGGCACGGTCCTTGGAAATGTTCCAGGCATAGGCTGTAATTGATCTTATATAATTTAATTTAACAGTCATTAGTCATTTTCTACGGCCCTGCAGCTGCCATCTCCCCCATGGATGCTGGGTCCCTGGGTGCAGGGAGCATTCCCGGCAGCAGGAGACCAGAGGTGAAGAGGTGAAGGGGTCTTAGGGAGGAGTGCATTTGTGAGGGTTTGAAAAGCCCAGAGAGAAATCATCTGGGAGTTGTAGTAACAGGGTCTCTGAAAAGAAAGCATGCAGATAATCCCTATATTTGTGGAATTCAGTTTGTGCTAGGAGAAGTTGTCTTCCTCAGATACTTGAGGGAGTATCACGCTCTGCAATTCATAAATGCAGAAAAAAAAAGAGCAATGAAGTAGATGTACTTAATACAGAAGGTAAATAAAAGCAAACTTTTTCTCACTATACTCAAGAGTATCTTACAGTTCTTGTTAAATATATGTTATCTTTGGCTTTTAAATACCAGAGTTCATGAATACCTAGTGGTCCATAAAGCTGGAGTGTTGCATTAAAGAGTAATGGAGGCACACTTTTGTTTTTTAAATGTGGAAAGTGGAATGCCATGGGCCAGTGATTCAGAGATGAATGCAGAAAGCCAAGAGAACCAAGAACTGGCGTATGTCAGCAAAAATACCCATTAATCATCTAATATCCACAGCTTCCTCTGGCTCATAAAGGCGGGTAGAAACTTTTAAATCAAGAGCCATGGAATGTGGCTAACATATAGCTAACGACATGATGTACTGCCTGACCTCATTAGCAATGGCCAAACTTGCACACAGGCACCTGCACAGGGTTGGCAGCCTTCCCTTCGAGCTGGGGCTGCTTTGCAGGAGTATGTCCTGAGACCTTTTGTTTCCATCTGGCTTTGCAAGGAAGGAGGCTCTGTGCTGGCCAGCCCAGGAGGTGCCGTTTGACTTTCTCTTGGACCCCGCAAACAGCCACAGATTATGGACTGGGCATTCTGGCACAAGGACAAGTCTACAATGAGTCCTTCATGAAACTCCATCCCCTCGGTGGACTGAATGAGGTGACAAAGGAGATAGAGGCCATTTATACTGCTTTCAAGGTGAAGGGTGGTGTTTTTAGGTGTCCAGAAAATTGCACTCAACTAAGTGCCAGAATTTCACTTGTCTTCAATGGTCTCAGCTTCCCTGATGGGAACTGGCATGTAAAGAATATCAGGAATTATAACCCTAGCAAAGGTAGCAGAACCACAGTACAATGAGGTTTCAGAGCTTGAGGGTCCCATGCAGAATTTGTTTCAATCTTCTGTCTTGCATTATCTACCAGCAGTCAATTAATCCTACTTGTTCTTTTTTTAATCAGCAAGGATGAATCCATGAGTTAGAAAAAACCGTATAGCCTCTGCTTTGGGTCTAAATGCAAGACTTAAACCTGTTTTTTTACTAATGGGACTCCAAAACAAAAGTTCATTGTCTAAGTTCTGGCAATAATTAAGGATGAAAAGTACCCGATGTTTCAGAGCAGACTTAGAACTTTGATGTATACAAGTAGGTAATAAAACTTTTTAAAGTTATTACATTCACTGTTTAAAAAAAATAATTGTGTACATACTACAGCAGCGAAGTAATTATTTACACAAGCAATGGAGAACTGTGGTCAATTCCATTTCCACAAAGAGAACTAGGATTGTAAAACAGGCAGTTCAGCTCTTGCTACCCCTCCTTGCAATGAGTGAAAGGCTGAGAGGAGGAGGACCCCTGCAACAGACTGGTGGGGCTGCCGGGAATCTCATGAGGATGATAAGGAGCGAGGGAGAGGGACAAAAGCAGTTGTTCCCCACCAGACCTCAATGAACAAAGTAAAACCTCACACCCCCTCCCAGCCTGGGGCGCAGCTCCCTGCCACAGGAGGGTTTTCCCTTCCTTTACATGCAGGTACTTCTCCCTGAGAGGAGAGAGATGTGCTCAGTGTCTCCTCAAAAGACACAGGCAGGGTATCAGTTGGATTTCTTTCTGTCACTTATGAAGGTCCCCCTCACAGTGAGTCAGCGAGGAGAAATGTGGTGAAGCCAGTGGGCGGCTGTAGGCTCAGAGAGGAGGGCATGCCTGCACCCCATATTTAGCTGACCAGTATAATGTTCTCAGCATGATCTGGAGATCCGGAGTCCCCCATGGTGAGTCACCATCCTCAGAGTGGTCCCTGGGGAGTGTGGCTTTTGGATTGCTTCTTTGCATGGGAACGATTTAATTTCACATGTGCCTGAATCATTGCTTTTAGTCTTGCCTCCGCAGTGTCCCACCTTCTGGAATATCACTTAACTTGTGTTCCTGTCTGTCCTTCCATACCCACCTGCTGCTGTGAACATGAACTGGCCGTGATGCTATTTATTGGCTGCACCCCTGCTGGCTGAGGAACCTGATTCTGAGGTTGCAACAATCACCAAACAAGGAAAACATCAAAACAAGATGCAGTTTTTCCTCTCCAAAAATAGCAATAGGAGAAAGCAAATGAATAATCTCTCTTCCCCTGTCCTCAGGCTACAGGGATCCTTGGGATAGATTTATCAACAACATTTGCAGACTTTCACCCTGCAAATATCACCACTGCCTTTTGCTTTTTGCAAATAGCATCACAAAGAGAATTCAAAGAGCTCCCTGTCCTTCACTGAAGCAAGAAGATTGCTCCAAGGAGGGGCAAGATCTCACCTTTGGTTTGACACTTTCCCACTTGAGAAGCCCTTCACTAGTACAAGGTGGCTGACTTACGTTTGCAGGTGTCTGGGGCAGAGAAGGGCTTCCTGAGGTCGCGGTAGAAGCCCAGCTTGCAGCGCTGGCAGTGCTGCCCCTCCGTGTTGTGCTGACAGTTGTCGCAGACGCCGCCACTGCGATTGCCCGACGCCAGCCACGCATCCATGTCAAAATGACAAGTGTCGGCATGCCCATTACACTTGCACGCTGAGGGGAAGCCAAAGGGAACAGAAAGACTCATTAAGGCAGTGAAAGATACTGATTTATAGAAAAGAGACACAAAAACTCAAACCACTTTTGGAATGGGGACTTGTCCTATGAACCTGTTATTCATTCAAATGTGTGAAGTATCACTACATTTTCATTCACACTTCCCAGCCTCTGGAGATAACATTGAAGAAAAAGTATTTTCTTTAACTCTTTTATTTCCAATACAGCTTTTCCAGTACAAGGACAGTCA
Source organism: Dryoscopus gambensis (assembly GCA_013389985.1). Classification (NCBI taxonomy): domain Eukaryota; kingdom Metazoa; phylum Chordata; class Aves; order Passeriformes; family Malaconotidae; genus Dryoscopus; species Dryoscopus gambensis. The sequence continues at coordinate 99,310 of WEIT01016948.1, forward strand.
CAGGTGGTCAGGCCAGAACAGAGAGACGCCCACATTCACCAGTCCTGCTGAGGAAGGACCCTTCCCTCCCAGCTTTAGAAATCAGCCGTGCCCTGTACATCTGCCATGAAGGTGCTGTCAGGATGTTCTCTGCAGCTGATGGAGGAAAAAGGCAGGTGGAGGAGAGGTGTGTGTGAGAGGACAAGCATCCACCTTACTCTGTGCTGCCAGTGGAGGAAGTCTGCACTCCCACATGGCCGAAGTCAGGGGTCAAGTGAGCTCTATACCAATGCCTGGTCATCAAATGCTGCTGGTGTAGGTAGAGATTCATTGTCATTCCCTCGGGGAGCATCCAGACTGCAGTGAGCATGACCATAGCGCACACAGGCAGGCTGATGGTAGCTTATGTATGGATAGCATCATAGCCAGGGCAGGACAGCACTCAGCATGCCTGCAAACCTTCCTGGGGTGGTGTGGTTAGTCCCCAGCACCCTTCTGGCCAGAGTGCTGCTGTTACTGAAGCAGACAGCCCTGTGACCTCTGCATTCTCCTGCTTCAAGCACTCACCCTAAGCGTCCTCCCTGGCACTGCAGAACTAATCTTCAAACCTTCTGAGCCCATGGCTCCTCCTGCCCTCAGTGCCCAGGAGTGAGCAGAGCCCACATCAAGCAGAAGAAAACCACACCTCCTGCAAACGTGTTTGTCAGTGGTGTCCATGGAGGGGACAAATCTGGCCCCTTGTCACCTCCAAGGTACCCTGACAGGCTGCAGTCTGCCCACAGCAGCAGGCCATATCTCCAGGAGATACACTTGGGTCGCAGAGAAAGGCCCAAACAGCAGACATCATGGTCTCGTGAGGATTTCCAGGTGAGGGGCTGTACAAACGGGGCTGTCCTTGCCACACAAACATGTGGTGGGTGCTGGGCTGAACGCTTTCTGGGTTTTTCCCTGGCCGAGCTCACAAGACAGAGGCAGCGCAGCCACGTCTCCAAAGCGTCCTCGCCGCTCAGCCGGCAGCAGAGGAAACGCAACGGAGAATCTCAGAGCCGGGTGGGAAAATGCGCTTTTCTCCCTCCTCGGGCAGCCCGCACCAGGTAGCCTGATCTATGGCAAAAGCGTTCCCAAGAACAAAGGAGGCGGGAAGGGCTCGGTCCAAGAAGCTTTTAATCCGGCGAACTCAGGAACGAGACTGGCGAATCCCAGCAACTAGACTGGCCCCGAGAGGGGCATGGAGACCCTTTTTCAAGGGGGGGCGGTAACAGAACGGGAACCAATGATGGACAGGGAGAGGGGAGGACACAACTGGGATACAGTCCAATGAGGGGGTTTGGGAGGCGGAGTTGTAACACAGAACAAATGCAGAACCGAACTTAACAGAACTTTCCAGACCAAGGGGAAGAGCAATCTTCAGGGTGCCACCCAGTGGGCTGCAGCTTATAATCAGGCTAAGCCACTCCCACACTGGGCAGGGGCGTGGCAGTGTCTTTTCACTCACTGAGCTGCTTGGAAAGCACCTACCCACCAGCCCCGGATGTGCTGCCTCTTGGACACATGGGAGAAAGGCACGCATGGAGGAAGCATTTCACTCTGGCAGAGGCTCTGGAGACACCGTTCCTGACTGGCTACTTACACTGACACTCTCTGGGGGCTCCGGTTTTGCCGTCGGCAGCCTGCCAAGGCTGGTCGTTGTAGAGCGGGGCGCAGTGCTGGCAGTGGGACCCTGCGGTGTTGTGCTTGCACATGCATTTCCCATGGACCTAAGAGGGGGAAGAGAGCAAGGATCACCCACAGCAAAGGCCAGAGTCTCCAGGGCACAAGCGATGCCCACACAGGAAATAGCATGCCAGCTACATGCTATTGCATCGACTAGAAAGAGGGGTATAGCACGATATCCAGTTCAGCCAAGGACAAATATTCTGTAGTTACACTTTCAGTTAGGTTAGTATGTGCAGATCTGCATGTCATGGTATTGTATAATCATGCGGGGTTTTTTTTCCCTGTTGAGATCTAAAAGGGTCTTTAGCAGTTTCCAGATGCAGCATGAATTTCCAGGAGACATTAAAAGAAGCCAAGATTCAAAGCATCCTTGGGAAACACTGTAAAACCTTTCTCTTTTTCTCTCTCATAAACACAAATACACCTTTGCAGTACTGCAGGAATAGCACCTACAATCTCAGCACCTAGCTCTGTGCGCCCAGCCATCTCCAACACAAATAAGTATGAGAAAAAAGAAAGTAAACCCCCTGAAACATAAATATCCACTCATCCTAGGCAGAATTTTTGCCCCACAAAGGAAGAATCAAGGATAGCATAAGGCCCATGACTGACTATACTTGGACATGTTCATGACAGATAATTTAACAGATAGACAGCCCAGCGTAAGGGGGTAATTAGAGATGAAAAGCCAGCACAGCACACTTGGTGCCAGCTGCCCTGTCAGTCGCTGGCATTACTCACCCTGTTGGAAATGCAAAGAAAACAGGATGTAGCCAGAGGGCACGAGCAGCCTGGCAGTGCCTGGATGCAACAAAATCAAGCTCTGCAGCAGCATGGCTCTGCTGGCAAGGCTGAAGGCCCTGCCTTTTCCCATGGAGTGTGGCAGGTAGCTACCTACTGTAGCTATTTTGATATGTGCCTGTACTTGCAGCTTTAATCTGCTCCAAATTTTGCTTTTAAGTACATGGTTCAGCTTCTCCTGCTGCTCAGTAAGGAGCCGGGTGCCTCAGTCTGCCCTGCCGGCGTGGCCTTGTGCTCCTGCCACAAGTTGGCCATAAAGCCAACGGAGCTGCACCGGCTGCCGGCTGCTTTTGGCATCATGAGGAACGCAGGGTGGTTGGGGTGCCTGGTGATCCAGCCTGGAGTTGGGGCATGGCTTTAACTGCTGCTGGAAAGTGCTGCCTTCCACACTGTTTAACTTGTGGTTCTGCAAGTGTGCTGTTCCTAACTGCATGACTTGCTGCCGAGACTGCCACAAAAAGCTTCCTGTGAAAAGCCTGAACAGTAAACAAAACAGAAGAGGACCTTGAACATGTTATAAACAGCTCCTGCTTGTTACATACGCACGCACACACCACACACACTCCTGGTGAATGATGACTTTCTGTTTTATTCATTCGTAGTGAATAGATTTCAGCTGCTATCTCACAGGAATCAAATGTAACCAGTAAAGATAAAATGTCAAAACTGATCTGGAAAGTCCTTCAAAGACTTTAGCAGAAATGAAAATAGCAAGATCTTTCAGCAACTTTTTGAATTCATTCCTGCCTTATTAAAATGTCAGATCATCAAAAAATACAGAACAGCAACTGGGCTGTGTAAACAATGGATAGGTACAGATGGAGTCAGAATGCACAAGCATCTAAGCCAAAGTGAAAATATGAAACTAACATTGTTTTCTGGGCTATCTGGCCTCATCACAGGTATTAGTTGGTCTCACTAGAGATACTACTTGGTCTGTCTGGCTTACCGTATTGATATAAGCTTAAATGTGTGTTAATGTTTGAAAAGAATGAGAAGTAAATATAGAAAAGAAACAACAAATTTGGAGGGTATACTTAGTTCTCAAAGTGTGTCTTGTGTTTTCATATTTTTCTTATTGCTACCACCAAAAAAATGTTCTTCAAACTCTCAGATGCCTCTCTCTCCTAAATTACCACTCTTCAATAAATTTCTCTCTCTCATAGTTTTTAGATAAGATCCACACACAAACCAATGTTGCAGATTCACTTCATGCACATTTAAAAGCATACACACCTGCATGGAAACAGAAATGACTAAACCTGTACTGGTCATCTTGTGGTGGTTTTGATGGTGTCCTAACTCTTTGATGCCACTTTTGGTAGGAATTTTTTGCAAGTCCTTTGGCCATTGAGTGGTTAGGGCTAGACAGGTTGTACTAGCCTGAATCACATCTGTGGCCAGAGAAATCCTTCAGAAATCCTTCCTCACAGGACTGTCCCAGCTGTAAGGGTAGAGGGACCCAGCAGACCCAGGACACACATGATCACGAAGGGAAGGTGACCTGAAGGAGTCAGAGGGTGCCATGGTCCAAACCAGGGGTCCTTTGGTGCTTTTGCAATCATGATGCCAAAGTGAGAAGGACATGGGAGAAGAATTGCAAACAGAAATTGTCTCAGACATGGGGACACTTGGGATTACTCTGGGGATGTGTGCTTCCCCTTCCTGTGCCCACAGCCTGTAGCCTCCCCCTCCAAATTCAGCTTGCTTCTTGCCAAAGCTGTGCAAAGAATCAGTGGGGACCCAATCAATCATCTAGTGGCTGCTCAGCATTAATAATCCAAAAACTCATCTGAAACTCAGCAGCACCTCAGAAACTGTTAAAGAATTAAGCATCCCAAGACACCAGCAGAGAGCAAGGCAAAATGCCCTGCCATGGAGCATTCATGGTTCCAAAGAGTAAGAGCTCGGATTTTCTGAAAGCCCAAGTACTGCATAATAGAGCATGTTGCATTGCTGGAATAAAGGAAGGTGGGTGAAAATAAAACAGAATCGGACTGGTATCCCAAGAACCTGCTGTGCCACCATTAATTTGGCTTGCAGAGCTGATAAGTAAACCACCGAGTAGCTGTGCACCAACATATTAATATTAATCTGTATGTGAACTCTCAAGAAAGAGGTTGTATATAATTAAAAATCTGTTGCAGCAGTGGAAGGCTTGTGAGCTCTCATGCTGTGGCAAGGAGAGCTGCAAAAGAGCCAAACTGGAGATGATGCAAATGAGGCCAGCTGGTGTTTATTTAGATAGGCTTAGAGGCAGAGCATGGCATGACACTTCTGGTATTGATTGCTTGTAAAGGTGCCATGCACCTGGGTGAAACGAAAAAAATGGTCTGGCTGAAAAGCCTAAAAATAACAGAAGAGCACAATTCTGTCTGCGTAAAGGCAAGCGCAGGACCAGCACAGAGGCCTATAGGCTTGGGCTGCCCAGCTGACTCAGTGGGTGCTGTCCAGCTGGCCCAGGAGGAACATATTCCCCATCCCTATCATAAGGGTGCTGCTTTGTAGCTTCCTTTCCTCAGGGTTTATCACAACCAGCCTCTATCAGCTGCTCCCTCCAAAGCGCAGATCCCACTGTGGATCCCACATGCCCTCTGCTCACCTGGGCAGGGCCTGGCAAGCCTCTTCAGCACCCCAGTGTTCAATGCACACTGCAATACAAACCTGTGTACCCCTGCTCGCTGCAGGGCTGGGGACTCGTAATCTCAGAGGGATTCATGTTTGGGGGAACACCTGCAGAGGTATGGGATGCAATGGCCTGGCTGACACTGCTGCTGTATCAGAAGCAGCTACGCAGACTCCAGTCTTTGGGAGTAACCTTTGGAGAAGGCAGCAGGTTTCCCAATTCTGACAGTGCTGTGCCTTTGCAGCACTGCTACTTAAATGGGCTGAGAAAACTTTGCCTCTCCAAGGTCCTCTCAGGTCTCATGGTGGCCCCAATCCCTCTCAGCCAGGCGGAGCACGGGGTGCAGACCCGCTAATGAACAAGCAAAACAGCTAAATGGGCAGTCAAACCCAGTGAGCAGAGGGAAACAGAGTCTAACAGCTTGCTTCTCAGTGCAACCATTTAGTTAGTACCTTCTTTTCCATATTCTTTTCACAGAAGTTAAATGAAAAGTGAGACCCAAGTGATTCAAAAACCTTGCCTCAGGCTGATGTATTTATTCTCTTAGAATAGCATTATAATGATTACTCCCTGAACAGCTCTGCTTTAAAAAGTCTCTCCAGCCTAGCTTTATCCCACTGAAGAAAATATCTTCTTTCTTTGACATAATTCCAGCATGACAGAAAACATTTTTATCATTGGAAACAACAAAAAAGGTGGATACTGGCAAGCCCTTTCTTGCAGCCCACAGGTAGACATTTATTTTTTTTAGTTATAAAGAAATACTCTGAGAGCTAGAAATACATGAAAGATAGGACAAGAAGGGGTAATACAAGAAGAGAAGTGGCAGCAGGTGAAAAACAGCCAACAGACTGTCTACACTGGGCAAATTAATGTCTGTAAGAGCTGTAGGAGGGCCACTTGCAAGACTGGTCTGCCATGCAAATACCCTGTCGTGCCACAGAGCAGCTGGGAAACGGGGCTGAGAAACCAGCCCAGCAGCTCTGCTGGGACCCAAGGTAGACTGGGGAAATGATGTACCTGGCCCTCAGGATTTCTCCAGCATCTCAGCACCTTTCTGAAGGCAGAATGTGACTCCTGTGCACCGACAGGGGAAAGAGAACATATTTTCCTCCCTTTTCATTCACTTCAACTTACTGTAAGGCGTACCCACTATACCATTATACCATTATGGAGCATCACTAAGTACACAAACACAATTCCCAGCATGTCTCACTCCTTTAAGCATTCACACGGCTCCTGACTCATTTAAGCAGCAAGGCCTTCTCATAACATTTTTCATTTTGTCATGGGTCTTTATATCCCAGTTCACTTTCACACTGTTCCTCTTCTTAGCTTGACAGCCCCGTCGCAACGTCAGTCATTAGAGGGCACAATGCAAACAGTGTTACAAAAGTTGCCTTCTGTAAGATAAACGAGCAACTGATTTCTCTATACAAAGACAGTTGCTAGGGCATGCTTCCTTCCAGAGCCTTTTGTTGCCAAATTATAACCTTCTAGCACTTCCTTTCAGATTGCAAATACATAGGGCTTTTTCTTTAGTCAAATCCTATAAAATACTTTTCCCCATATTTATCATGTTCTAAAATGTTGGGCAGTGACAAAGAACGCTGCGCTGGGGGAAAAATGCTTTCAGTCACCTGTTATGAATTGATATATATTGTAAGAACTCACCCACTATACGGAGTCAAACACAAATGCACACTAAAAGAAAATCGATGTTCCAAAGACCTGATAGCGTAAACAGTCTAAATAGCTGGGAGGGGCAACTGCTTTTAATAGAATTTCCTTTTTGGAACTGCTAAAACTGTATTTTCTCTCTTTCTGTTTTTTTTTTTTCCTACTTTCATGGAAAATAGGAATGGTACCAGCCTAAGGCGAAATGGCAGCATTCACACTGAGTCTCTAACCATAGCTTTTAAACTGTGTTGCACTCAAACTGCTGTGCCAGTTTTAGAACCAATGCCTACTGGTGGCTGTCAGCACATGGGGAGGTATTCTTTTCCCAAAGCACCAGACAACCAAATTTATGCATGAGAAAATTCTCATATCCTATCTCGTTCTTGTGAAAGAATACAAAGCTTGTTGTCCAGGGTGTGGGGGCTGTGCAGTGGGGTTTTTTTTAATTCCTTGTACAATAGGCTTCTGTCAGCATTGCTCTGGAAGACCTTGAACATCTTTTGATGTCAGTAGCATGATAACAATTTATAACAGCTACTGGGCTGGCCACATGGGAAGGTGGGGGGGAATATTCACCCTGCCTAACTACACAGAAGGGCTTTAGCAGAGTATCTTAGTCCACCCAGGATCCCAACCTTCATAACTATGGAAGGAGCCTCGAGAAATCAGCTGGCTAACTTGCAGGAACCTGCATTCAGGGAGGGCCAAGGAGATGGATGAACTCCAGCTCTCACCTTGAGACAGAACTGCACAGCCCAGGTGAGGTATCTCTGGGTTTGCTTTCCCCACTTTGGAGTCCTAAACTGCAAGATCCTACTTATCTCCAGGCTTGCACAACACTTGCCTCTCCTCTTGCATGACACTTGCCATAGCTGCAAGGAGGCCACAGGGATGCTTTAGCTGGTAAGAAGCCAAGCATGCACTGCAATGGCTCCATGTGCAGAGGTACTGGCAAAGGGTGAGAAGCTCCGGTGGCACAGATCAGAGCAAAAAATAGTTTTCTCATGGCCACTGAAGATCAAGAGGGATGTCCTATACATATGAATTCATTTGTCTGCTCACATTTGTGGTTTGCCATGTAATGTAGCTTACAAAGTGATCAGCTGCCCAGCATTGTATGATAGGAGGTCTGTTTGTCCATGCGTATCTTTTCCTGGGTATGAATTGGGTTGTTGCTGATGCGATTTGGGTAGTGACCCTTTGAATAAAACTGGGAGAAGTAGGAAAGAGAGAAAGTGTATCTGTATCAACCTGATAGTTGTCTGTTGCACACAAGTGTACAACAAGGGACAGTGAGGATGATACTACCCATGAGGAGCAGCCCTTGCCATCCCAGGAAGGCAGCCAGGTCTTCTCTGTAGTCTTCCTGGGGAGATCATGGAAATATACCTTCCCCTAGAGCAGAAGTTCCACCTGTATATTCAGAATTCACCTAAAGGCTGTAATGGCATTTCTGATACTCAAACAAAAGCAGAGTTTTCCTACACAAATCTTTTACGAGAAACAGTAGGTGGGAGAATTGCCAGCAAGAGAGGAGCATCATGGAGAGTTTTGCAGCTAGATGGTGATGGGGGCACAGAAACATATCTCTTATCAGACTCTGTAAAGTTGAATTTGGCTTTGACTTGACTCAGATAGATTGCAGACGGAGGTTTCCCCACCCCAGTGAATGGAACTAGAGCTGCTTCTGCCAAGGTGGAAGGAGCCCCTCTTTGTTCATGAAACCACCCTGTTTGCATCCCAGCCCCATACTCTGAGGGTGTCCCAGGTCAGTATTATCTCATGGCCAAGTGGACTGGCAGCCTCACTTCAGCCACTCACAATATTTACCTTCAAAGCTGCCACCTTCTCAACACAGAATTGCCAAGATCTCAAGAAAAAATACATCCAGTGGGAGGAATCCTGAGGTAGCAAGCTGGGCCCATGTCCCAGGCTGACCATCCTGGCCCCTTGGGTCAGGACCCTGCACCAAACCTGCCAGAGCAGCAGCCCCCAGCATTTCCACACACCCACGCTGCTTTGTCAGATCATCTCTGGGTGAGGTGGCTGAAATGCTTCTGGTCACTTTGTGAGAGCTGGCTGAGACCTGGCACCTGTGCCCAGTGCTGCCGGGATACCCCGGCTTACTGCCCAGAGCAGCCCAAGAGAAAAATAAATGTATCACATCTGGGTCTTCTGCTGGCCAAGCAGGGACTGAAACTAAGGCTGCAGTTAGGATTTTTGGCTGTAGGCTGAGAACAGCTGGGGGGGGGTTTAAAAAACTTGCACATAGATTTTTTTACAAAAGTTGTTTGTTTTTGTTTTAAAACAATCTTAAGCATACTTAAATTTTGATGTTAGCTCTCTAACTTAGAGCATATTCTTCAGGAGTGCTCTTGTCTAAACAAGCATTTAAAAACAGGGCCAGATTTTATAATCATATTGTGAAATGATACTGTGCTCCCCTGCTTTTGTTGTCCTCAGTTTTCCAGTGATGGTTCTGATAAAACACTTGGTTGATAGAGTTACATAAAGACTATACTGAAGTCTTTATCTTCCTCTGAATGACTCATCATAATTCTTCAGAATTATATTTTCTGTGTGTTTTTCAGGTGAAATGTATAAAAATGCTCCCTCTCTGAAATCCTACTGTCTTTTCAGAAGTTTTCTGGCTTCTACCACCTAAACTGCCACAGACATTGCAATCTTTCGTCTTTTTCTGTTCATTCATGTGTGTGATGAATTCTTCCTATCACCTTGGAAATAATTCTCTCTTCCAGTCTTGAAGCAATGCACTGGCAAACCCCAGGCTGGGCTGCACGAGGCGGGTGCCATTGCAGTCCCTGAATAGCAGTAGCCTCATGCTACAGGAGCCTGGCACGAACTAGGCTCAGCCAAAACTGCCCCAGTTCTATGATGGAAAAAGTGGTACTGGGAGAGGAGAGCTCTTACCATGCTTTGACCCTCCCTGCAAACCATGGGGCTATGCCACCCCTGCACTGGCACAGCTCCCATGGGACATGCAGGATGAAATGTATGACACAGTAAAATGAGTCAGCCTTACTGTAGAAACGTCACCTTTGGGACTCCTGCCACATAAACATTTATAACTGGAGTTGAATTTCTCCCTCGGGGCCAGCGCAGGGGTTTGTTGCTATTTCTTGCTCTGTTTTCAGTGCGATTTTGGCACTTGCTTCCTTCCCACAGCACTGCCTGTTACCTGCATGCTATGGTTGCCATCGGCTGTAGCCATACTGGAAGCCTATTTGGCTGCAGGCTCTGTTAAAACTCTCAGTGGCTCTCCAGGGCACGCTCCCATGCAATTGTATCCCACCAAAATAATCCTGAGCAAACAGCTCCTTTCAAAGACGTTCACTCAGGGGACATCTGTGGAAAGCAGAGTAGTGCTACTTGAAACAGTCTTATCAATCACAGCGCTGCATGCTTTCAAACTGGTATACTTTCAGGATGTTGCAAGGCTAGCTCTATTGAAAAGGAAACATGCTGTCTGCTTCATGTCTGAGACTGTAATTTAAATGAAATGAGAGCTCTCTGAAGAGCTGGACTCTTTACCTTGACTCCTTACCTTGACTAACTGCCTTCTTTTTTTAAATGATCTTTCTCTTTCTTACACTATTCAGCGCAGTATGTTTGGCTGCTCCGACTTTCCCTACTGCCCAGCAAAGCCAGGGCTTTCAGAGCCAGCCTAGATGGGCAGAAAGCGTAAGATGTGCTGGGGGCAGCACGTGTCCCTGGACTGGTTGGGTGCAGGCATGCCATGCCACACCACAGGCATCCAATGTGTTGGCCACTGCTGTGCCCATCACCTGCCCTATGAGCTCTTGTTTCCCTGGCGTTTACATCTTGGCAGATCCTTAGGGATTTGAGCTCAGAACTCTTGTGATGAGAGTCCCCTTGAAACCAGAGCACAGGGGTTTTTTTCCAGAGAAAGGTATTGCACAGTGCAATACAAAGCCCGTGAGTCAGAGTCAAAATCCATCTCTATCCCCGTGGTTCAAGACCCAACCCAATATCCTTGGATCCTCCAGAAACAATAGTAGTCACATGATGCCTAGCACCTTCAGAGAAGCTCTCTTCCTTCTTCATTATCAAAATGCCCTACATATTTTATCTTTCAGATACTCTGTTATTGCAGGTTAGCATTCGGGGTGAGATGGGTGTCAGCAATTTAATTCTTTTTAAAGATCTACCTGAAATAAATAAACTACTGTGGAGCACCTTTGAAGGATGAGAGTCCCACACCAAGACACAAAGCAAGTTCAGGACTTCAGCCCCACATGGAGACCACCTCCTTTGTAAAGACCATTTCTGCTCACTGTGCTTGGAATCCAGGGCATCACACGTCAAATATTGCATACTTGGACCTGTACCATATTCTATACCATCCCTTACTATTTTTAAAACTCCGCTTTCCTGCAGCGCAGACGTTGTTGGGTGCACGTACATACCACATGGAAAACACCAGCCGCCTTGACGGGCTTGAATCCAGCGACAGGGATGCAGTGGTCAGCATGGCCATTGCAGAAGCAACTGCCCTTCACGATGAAGTCATAGATGGCGTAGTGCAGGGATGGCGGGGGCTGCGGGGCCGGGCCGGCTGGGAGGCAGGGGCAGCCCTGCCGCTCCAGCAGCTGCACCCGCAGGTTGGTGATCTTCAGCTGCGCCTGCGCTTCCGCGCTGTACGGGTCCTCTGCGGCGTAAGGCGGTGACAGGGCTCGGAAGATCACCTGGGCAGAGAAATACAGCAAGTGAAGCAGAAAGGAGGATGTCAGCCGGCTCCAGGGTGGGCCATGGGGTGGAATGGCAATGACAGCATCCTCTGGGAGCATGCACCAGGCTCTCATGATGCTCTTCCCCCTGTACAAGGGGTGGGCGCAGCAAATCCACCTCCAACTCAGTGCGCACAGGGTGATTCCCCATGAACTCTTATGTTCCTCTCCACAAGAAGTAAGGACCTTATGGGTGTCAAGTGACATTTTGCCATTAACTTAAATCAGAGGTGGGTGCCCCTGCCACGTGGTGTGGCCCAGCACAGGGACCAGCATCCTGCCAGGTAATGCTCATGTGGGGTACTCTTCATTAAAATTCCTTCTTCCAGAATGGGTGTATTTTTTAACAAATATAGCTGATATTTCCAAATATTTGGTTCCTATCAGTCCCAGGCTGCTTCCTAGTGGAAAAGTGATTAGGTGTGGCAATTAGTGACAGCAAGCTGATAATCAAGAAAACTGAGATAAGAAAGAAAGGAAAGAGGGGGGCTTCCAAAGTTTAAACAAATACTTATCATTCATTCTTTATTTTAACCTCAGTCTGATTGAATAGGTAAATATTGGCTGAAGCTGAATATTGAGAGCACTAGATAAAAATAACCAATTTTCTTGAAAAGGTTTATTTTAAAGTTTTTGGTCTAGCTGACTAAATTGAGAAATCAGAAACAGTATATACTTCATACGCCTACCATTGACATAAAATAACACATTTATGACACATGTATTAGCTACTGGTACATTCAACTCACAGTGACACTTTCTGAATAGTTAAGTAGTTTTTCACTGAACAGTCACTGACAGCTTGATGAACTACAATAATTAAAACCAACATTTGATCAAATCGCTTGAGTGTTTGAGGGTGTGATGCAGCCTAATGACTCAGTGCACTACTCCCAGCAGTGACTTAAAACCTCCTCAAACCACCCTGCTGCCCCACTGAAACCACCCATGCCAGCCAAAATGCCGGCCAGCCTCTTGCAGGCAGCAAGGAGATGTGCAGCAGCAAAAGCTCATCATCGTTTCTTGTCCGGTGAGAGGCAGGGCATGAACTGGCTACTGTCGCTGTTAGGGAGCACAGCCTCCTACCCCTAAATCCGCTCCTTCCAAAGAAAGCAGCTGATATGCTTCAGCTGATCAAGGCTTCCCTTTTATTTGACCAGGATCCACAGATCCTGGAAATAATGACCTCAGTGCTGCCAGCTGGCCTGCCCACAGGCTTTGCCTACCAGCTGCTACCTCCATCAGCCCCACCACGGCTGGCACTGCTCCTGGCTGGGACCTGGCTTTTCTCCAGAGCTGCCAGAACCCAGCCAGAGGAAGCTTTGTGTCGGCCTGGAAGGAGATTTAGCCCTCGCTTTGGAGCTGAATGGCGGCAGCGTGCTTTTGCGTGCCCTGCCAAGCACAGCGGGGCTCGGCCGTGCCGGAGCTGGGTGTTGCATGCTGGCAAACACATCATGGCTGCAGTTCCGCATTGCCGTGCTGCAAACGCTCCCTCCCAAAGGTATCTGAGAATCTTCTGCCAGAGAGACACAGGTAAGGGAGAAGGTTAACTGGGAGAGGTGGTCAAAATTCAAGGCTGGTGAGCACGCTCCTTGTGCAGAAGCGTGGAGTCCGATGAGGGGTATTAACAAACAGTAACACACTTCAAAAGAGGTCTTTTTCCCCCCTCTCTTTCAGGGATATACAGAGTTTTTCTTCTTTCTTAAAATAAAAATATAAACCAGCTATCAGTAGAAACCCAAGTGAATGCCAAGTCCTGCACCTCTACCCAAGGCTTGTTATTTACACAAATTTAAATCAATGCCATTCTGATCACATTTACTTGTTAGTGGTTTTGTGAACACAAGATGCTTTCAGATATTGAAAGAAAATTCCTTGGGAAGAATCCAAACTGGAGACATTGATTTCCTTTTAGTGGGGTTGATAGAAAATGCTGGGTCAAGAATTTTCAGTAAAAACTAGCATTTTGGGTGTCTTGATATTACATAAATTGCATCTCAGAGAATTCTTTGTCCTAATTCAGATGAGAGCAGGGAAGAAAATATATAAACGGGAGCAATTTATGCTAGCTGGAGCTGCAGACTTTCCTCTCATGTTTTCAGTTTTCCCTGTTTATCTGTCCCTGTTTAATGCATGTGACTAATGTTTGTGGTTCCAGTAAAGACAATTGCAGCAAGGAAATCAATAACCCCAAATGCCTCTGCACTGACAGAGTTAAATCTTGTCTGTGTGGAATTCAGGGGGAGTTATGCTGCTGATTTCAATGGAGCCAGTATTCCTGCTCAGACCCTAAAATGCCACAAACATTTCTTTTTATGGCTACATGAAAACATTGATGCTAAGCATGAGCTCTATCTGTAATTCCCAGGGGCTGCAGGCTGTCAGCTGCTCCCCCACCGGCTGTCCTGTATTGCTCTGGCTATGCCCAGCAGCCCTGGCCTGGGGAGCTACACTGTGCCCTGCAGCTGTGTAACAGAGTGAGCCTGGCCTCAGTGCTGCCAGGACACTAAACATCCCCATCCCTCCATCCCAGTCCCTTGCAGCTCTGCTGTAATAAAATACTAACTCGTCATTATAACATGTAGGGCATCATACAAATAGCAATTTTCTGCTCTGACACAGCAGATTCAGCTGTGATTCTACAAGCCCTCAGACACTGTATAGTAAGGTTAAGGATGCATTTCCCAGCAAGATTTCCCTGTTCAGTTGTCGTTAACATCACTAATTTATCCCAGCTGGTCTCAGGAGTCTGCACATGACTGTGGCCACACTGGTCTCATACAGCTGTCATGGGTTTGCACCCCTGTGCTTTCCAGCAGCCCAGCCACACGTACACACATGGGCAGTGCCAGATTTCCTGATTTTACCTCTTCTTGGGCTTTTCCATGCAATTGTCCCACCAACAGGATGGGCACAGGGCTTCAGCATCCTCTCTGCTAATGAACCATGGTTTGCACAGCAGACCCGACCAGGTTTTCACACCTCTGGTTCTGCTGGCGACTCCCAGCTACTGCAGTCAGAGGTCTTCTCAACCAAAATATTGCTTAGTTTTAACAATGTAGGGGAAGGGTGTAGGAACAATTGGAAGAGAACACTTAGTCAACATGTGTGTGCATCTGATGAGGTTTTGCAAGCCCATTGTCTGCCTGGTGCCACTGGGTAGGACTTTTGGAACAGAATCCAGCCAGGATTCTGTTCTGCCAGCAGCAAGCCTCACCAGTAAGCACCTCGTGGTGACCAGACCTTTCCCACTCAAGTCTGTCTCTGTGTATGAGGCCTACTAACAAAATACCAAACCCCAGCATCAAAATGTTAGGCAGATGATGTGACTTATGTAGTAGTCAGCCCCACATATGACAGCAAAGTGTGGATCTTTACATCAGCAGCTCTGAAATGTATGCACTAATTAAAATTTTATATTTTGTAAACAAGTAGAAAGTCACACAGGGAAGCCCCCCAGCATTTCTGTGCTTTACATCCATATTATATCCTATAAGAAAGATGCTTTCATTCCCAGTGTTGCTAGCTCACTATAAATATTACAATATTTGGGATTCTTCCTAAGTACAGTCCCAGGAACTGAATCTTTATCTCAGCTTCCATTTAAAATTAAGTATCTAGCAGTAACTCATGCCACAAACCAGCAGGCAAATAGAACCACTAAGAAACAAAATATCTAGTCCTTGGGGTAATGTTCCTTCTGTGAGAAGTGGAATGATGCCGTTGGATCCCATGTGCTGTAAAAGCAACCTGTGCATGAAGCAACATCAACTGATGAGTGATTTAAAAGTCGCACAGTGATTCTTTTCGGCATGGTGGTGGTCTCTCTACATAGCCAAACAGGAGACTGTAGTCTGCAGTCTCTGAGTGAAGAATGCCACTGCTATGCCTCGAGAGGGTTGGGTTCACCTGACCCTCTTAGCGTGGTGCCTGTTGATGGCATGACGGAGCCCACTCCACTCCCAGGGGAGCAGGAGTGGGTAAGCTGTCCCACAGTGCCTTGCAAGTGCCATGGAGTAAAAATACTCTGCTCCTCAGTCAGACCACTGCAGCTGTCTGCAGTTTGGTCAATTACATAGACAGCCTCTAATAAATTTCCACAGGGTTTCCCTTGCCTCGTGGGCTGTCATGAGCAACTCTTTCTCTGTTGATTATTTCACAGGTTCTAGTGGCAGAAGAAGCCTGAGCTCCTCACCACTCCGCAGATGCAGTAATGTAGCCCTGTACATAAACAAAGCAGCAGCCATGGACATGGTGCACTCAAGTGACCACTTGCACCACAGTGACCTCGATATATAAATACATAAAGTCCCTTTGCAAAAAGTTTACAAGTGAGAGGCAATGAAAGGACATCTTTATATAAACACCTCCACAGTGGGAAGGAAAATGCTAATGAATGATTCCGACAACAACAAAATAGCTGCCTGAGGAAGTCAACAGAACCAACAAAAGATTTGTCAGGAGCAAAGGTTTCTCGGTGAGTCACGGGCCCACCTCCACCAAACGCAGCTGCAGGGGCCCGGACCTTTGTCAAGACGCAAATGTCCAGAGCAGTAAAGTAGGACCCTTTGGGATACAAATGCCTTTGACATTGAAGAAGCACGGGTGATCCACAAAAAGCTTCTTCCTCACAGACCTTTAGAAACAGGCACATTTACAGAGGCTTTGGACAGGGTCCTGCAGCTGCCATGCATGTGCCCATACCCTGGGTCCCTGCACCTGGCCAGAGGTGCCACGCTCCAACCTCCAAATGGGAGCCTGGCCTCAGCCAGGAAGGCAGCAGGAGATGGTTCATGAAATGGCAACATCAATAAATCACAAATAGAGAGAACAAATGGATAGGGAACTCAAGAAGAATATACACATGGGAATAAGCCAACAAACAGGAATATGGCAGAAATAAAAGCAATAAACAAATATTAAAAGCATAACCACATTTTTACTTGGTTGTAAACGAAAACCAGGGTAGTAACATTGCATGAAGTGATGTGTGGTTTCTTTCCAAAAGAGATTGATGAACTCTACCCTGTATTGTCTGACCTGGATGCATGAAAATGTATCTGTGAGTACTCTACAATAATGACCTATCCATATCAGTGATTCATGTAATCAGCTCAGGGGTACTTGATAAATTCAGTACTGGTTTACTTGATTTGTGCTGGTAGATTTATCCCTTTCAGTGCATTTTACAGGAAAAAAAGAAAAAAATAGTATGAATAAAGAGAATTAAAAGTTTGTTGTCTTATCCAGATAGCCAGCAAAGGCAATGAGCACCACTTTACAAAAAGGCATATGATGTCTAAGTAAGTGTTTAACAGAAAAGTTAAGGTTTGCATCAGGAGACTGCAGTGACTTTTGGTATGTAGGCACTAAATAAATGTGCTTAATTGGCCTATATTCTGGGGCCCTGTGGAATCTCCACGTCACTGCAAGTGATCTGATTTATTTAGTGCCTGGACAAGGCTCTGAAAATGTAGGCAGTAAATGCAGTGGTGGAGCTCTGCCAGCACATCCAGGACCTCAACCCTTTGCCTCCTGAAAAATCTCCCTCAAACACAACAAGAAGCTGAGGTTAGACATTGCTTGCCTGGTGCTGGGGCTAAGGTGAAAGTGAGGCCTTGTCTCTGACATCCTGGCTCTGGGACTCCCAGCTGTGTGCCCAGCATTGCCTCACATCTGCTTGTGCTCACGGGCCTCGGCTGTCACTTCGAAGCATGGCACAAGCTGAGATGGTCCATGCTATATCCCTGCCTGGTACGCCTCTGCCATCCCCCAGCCACTGCCTGCCTGCACCCCGTCCCCCTGCGCCTCCCTCCACAGCCGGAGCAGCCCATCCAGCAGCCCAGGAACTCTCCTGTAGGCACTGCCCAAAAGTGGCAACTGCTTTCAGCCTTGGCTGGTCTTGTTCAGAGAAGCTTAGTAGGGAAATTTTTTGTGGCAATAGAGCTTTCCTGCTCAATAGATATAAAAGTTATAAGTAGTAAATTCTCTTGGTAAACATTATGGAAAGCTCCCAGGGAGCAATAAGACTGGTTTCCAGAACAGTGTACCTGAAAATAATAATAATGATGCAGTATGCGTGCCTACTGTCAACCTGCCACAGTGTCTGCTTTCGATAGGGACAGTCCTACCTCCCCTGTCACCTTTGGGGACCTTTGTTTTTTTACAGTGGGAAGCCTCAAACATAGGAGCTGCCTGGTTTGACAGGGTCCCTCAGCCCTGCCAGTGCAGGAGCAGCTCAGGCACGCCTACTGTCAGATACATGGTATAAACACCAGACCCAGAGCTGGCAACAACCAGCAGATTCCCTGCCCTCATACGCCTCCTGAGAGAGACAGATACTGTGCAGGTAGCTTCTTCTGTCGCCCACTTTCAGTATCGAGGGTGCAACTCTATGCTAGCATTTACTCTCCCGGTCAGTATTTTAGTTTCTGGAATTTTCTGCATCTGTGTGGTCAAAATCTGCCAGGCTCTCCTTCGCTCTTCCTGGAGGGGACAGCTGTGTCTGCACAGGAGTATTTTGCTTGCAAAGTTAGTTCCCTACAGAAATGGGCCCTGTGCCATTGCACTGCATGTGTATCCATGTCCCTGCCCATCAGTCCACTCTAAAACCACTGTCTAATTTCAACCACCTTTGGGAGTGCTTAAAGGTGTTAAGCTCCTGAATGTTTTAAGAAAACAATCTCGTTGCTTCACAAAATCAAGCCTGTTGGACTACTAGCCCCTGTGAAGAAGGCTGCTAGAGCCACAATGCTGGTACCTTCTACCGACAAAACAGACTCATTTCATATACCACCACGCCAAGCAACAAGCTTTTAGGAGAGAAACCCACGTGCATCTCTGTGCTATGTTCACTGCAATGACCCTAGGCTAAAAAAAGACTGATCTTCTTTTTGGCAGATGCTGCAAATAAATCACATGGTGTGGAAAGTTCATCAGCCTAAGCTGTGCAGGTACTATCCACTAGCTCCTCTAAAACTCTTCCTCATTTTTCTGCCTGTCAGACCAAGTGGACTGCAGGGAAGAAGGATCTCTTTTTCTTGTGGAGAGGTGCACACTTCGACATCACCTGGATGAGGTGAAACAGCAATAGAAATTGGAAAACCTGCCCTGCCACTGCAGAGAGACCACCAGAGACAGTAAGATCACAGTGAGCATTGGAATCTTGCAGGCCACTGTGTTTAGCACTCGATCAACATCTCCAAGCAACCAGGGCAGAAAGCCACTGTGTACCACCGCCAGCAGTCCCCGAGCTCCTTGAGATGCTGGAGAAATTGCACTCCTGCAGCAACCTTAACAAGGCTGCTTCATATAATTTGACATAAAACAGCATTTGGCCCATGCCTCCAGCCCTTCTGCAGTCTTTTACAGCCCATAAATCAAGGCAAATAATCCATTGCCTCACCATCCAAAAGTTATGCAACCTTACAAAGACTTCAGGAGGAAAATCCAGCTATTTCAAATAATCAGCCCTCCCAAATTAATTTATACCAAGGTAACTTTTATCTTTTGGGAAACTCAAAGCATTCTTCTGCCATTCTCAAAAGCAAGAAGCTGTACAGGCAGAGCTCCTACTCACATGCAGCCCAGTGAGGGGCTGGAAAAGGCACAAGGAGAGCTAGGCAAGACCTTTGGCATTTCTCCAAGATCCTTGAAATCCCTGGCAATAATCAATCAGATGAGACCCATCTTCTCAGCTTCTCTTCAACATCTGACTACACAATTTCATTAGATGAAAATGAAACACTGCTAGGTCATTCCTGTCTTCATGCAGACAATGATCACAAAAGTAATGTTCTTATCAGAAAAATCTCTCTACAGCCAAAACTCTTGGATTTCTTCATCTCTGATTAATGGTGCTTCTCCAATAATTGATAATTTATTCTACAATGGCTCTATTTTGCCTAACCACTACTTTTGCTCATCAAACAGATAGAAACACTCACGTTTCTTGGCTCACAAAACCCTCCAGATGCATGATATCATTGGCTATGAACTATCAAGAAAAACAATTATTGCCTTTTTCTCATCTTTAGAATCACTGTTTCCAAGGCTGTGCTAGCCCAGTCAGGAAAATGAACCAGGACATCTCAGCTGATGATATGAAGTCCTTTGACCCGTCAGCAAGAAAGATGGTATTTAAATACTCTTCCTTCCAGCAATTCCCCTCCTTTCCTCATCCCCATAAAAGATTTATGTTCTCAGCCTTGACCTGCTGGCAGTACCTGTTGTGCATATGGAAGACCAAAAAAACCTGGAGCTACCTCCAAAGCGCCAGACAATGGACTGGACTTGCTTCTTCATTGGCAGGGCTGTAAGGAAAGCTGGCTCACTCCCCAGAGCTGCAGAATAACCTCTTCAACAGCTTCTGAGCACAACACAACACTGCAAAAGCCTGAAAGGCAGCAGGTTAGTGTTTCAGTAACTGCAAGGGTACTAAGGATCAAGGGGATTTCTTTCAGCCCAAGAGTAACACAATTCCATGAATATTTTTCAATTGCTCTTGTTTATAATGAAAAGGCTTTGTGTCTATAGGACCGGCTGCTTAAACTACCCAGCTACCATGAGCTAGACTCAATTCTTGGAAAAAGAACACCTGTCTGAATTGTATGTAACTACACACTGTCCAAAAGGTCACAAGAAACAGTGCCCCTCTTTCAACTCATAGCTACAGATTTTAATTACTGGAATGAGGGATGCTGCAGAGAGACTGGTGGTAAAATACTCATAGCATACGCATCTAGTAAATTTGGTTCTGGATATTAACTTCTTTTCTTCCTGTAAAATGTTACCCAGGGACAATTTGAGAACTTCTCCATTTGTGTAGGATTTTGAATGTTGTTAGACTGGGAATCTCACACCAACACCCACTGTTGCATGGCGATTAATCTCAAATGAGCTTTTCATCCAAAACGTCTGAGACATGTCAATACATTGCTTTAGGTTACACGCTTCCCATGTAACCAGTTGTATCCAGGAATCCCAAGGAGAAACATGGCAGTCCTACTTTCCAGCCAGAGAACTGGAAGCTGAATAAGTGAGCTAGCCTTCTCTTCATGCCAAAAATGAACTGTGAAATGAAGCAGTGGGGTGCAGTGCCTGAAGAGAGGCTCCGGAGGCACCGTTAAAATCCCGTGGCACTTTTCTCAAGGGAAGCAATAGTCCCACTAACAAGGCCAGATGCCAACTTAGAGAATTAAATTCTGCCTACCCAAACTCCTCTTGTTTCATGTGGGTACAGTGCTCTTCACATCCTACATAAGAAGTTTGGAAAGGGTCTCCTGGAGCCCTGGGACCCATTCCCTCCTGCTGTTGGCAGCCTACAATATACCCCCTTCCATAGACTGGTCAAGCTCCCTCCAAAGAATAATTTGTTTTAGCCATAATTGGAGGTCGATGCAGAGGCAGTTGTTAGAAACTTGCTGTTCCAAACAGGGCACTGCCGATATGCACTGTTAAACGCTGGCTATACTCCATCCCAGAGGCGGCTGCATTTCAAGAGCTGGCCAAGCAGAGGGCCAAACCCCAAGTGCCAAAAGCACTGGGAAATCCAGGAAAAAAAGGAGACGATCCTATGGGCTAATTGTAATGGGAGAAATCATGCAGAGGATCATGGGGCAGGTTGGAGAAGCACCTTGCTCTTCACATGCCCCTGTCCTTCAGAGATGCTGAGTATCCAGGAGGCTTCATAAT
This sequence comes from Dryoscopus gambensis, assembly GCA_013389985.1. NCBI lineage: Eukaryota > Metazoa > Chordata > Aves > Passeriformes > Malaconotidae > Dryoscopus > Dryoscopus gambensis. The sequence goes on from WEIT01016948.1 coordinate 120,574, forward strand.
GGGACATGTCACTTCTCTAGGACGGCCTGTGGGAGAGGGGGAGGGATTTGTCACAACCTGGCCCACAGATCTGGCAGTATCATGCCTGGTACTCCACATACAGAAAACTTAAAAGGCAGGTGCTGGTGCCCTGAAAACAACAGTTGTGTTGCTCAGCCCTGTTGGTGACTGAACTCTAAAGTATCTTTCATGGTAAAATTTGTCAGAGACCAAAGGTTCATCTCCACATGTGCCCAGAATTGCCCTTGTCTCCTGTCCTCCCAAGCACAGGTGAAAACTAAGCTAAAGTTTCCCCTTTTTCCCTGATCCGCTTTTTGCTGCCCCATTATTTAAAGGGAGAATCTCCTCTCCTCCACTGCTGGAAACTTGCACTGGCTTGTAAACCCCTCACAGTGCTTGGGAAGATGGGCTTCTCTGCCAGGAAGAAAAGCTTGAGGACCAAACCAAGGGATGCCCTTCACCACAGCCATCAGCAAGGTGACTGGTGGTGACATGGTGTCCTGCTGGTGTGCTGCCACTGCCAGCTGCCACAGCCTGGAATTTCCAGGCTCCTATATAATTTTATTGACTCTAGCCTTGTTTCATTTACTTAATCTCATTAACTATTTCCGTAGAAATCATTACTCTTATGCTTATGAAACAATGGTCCCCATGTCTTGCTAGATTTAGCGATATAATGCAAACAGCTGGAGAGGGTTTGGCCATCACCCCAACCACCCCTAGCTGAACAGACTCTCCTTCGCACATGGCATTTCTGAACAGATCCCAACAATTTGTGTTTTTCCAAAGATAGGATGATCAGGAAGACGCTCTTAAAGAGGTCTTTTTCCTATGAAGTGTGCTTCTACAAAGTGTAGAGATGGGACTTGGAAACATTCCCTAGGTATGTCCTCGCGTGTCCTGAGCACTGCTGAATGCCCGCCAGGATCCCTCTTTCCTTCTCATCAGTTTGGGCCTTTGTTTTCTCTCTGTGCAGACGTCAGTGGCACAGGACAATTAAAAAAGATGTTTTCAGCCCTCTAAGGGGTTGACATCCCAGGCTGTTCTGAGGTTATTCTTGCATATTTGCCCAGGTTCTCTGTGGAGCCCTACGAGTGACTGAACTCAAATCTCCTGTTACCCACAAGATCCTTGAAGGATCTCAGCACGATGAAAATGCAGCTTCAGTTAAGGACGACAATGATAAGCTTGAAAACCAAGCTTATTCAGGCCTAAAAGGTAGAAAAAAGCCTGCCCAGGTGGAAGTTTCCACAATCCAAAATCAGGACTCAGAAATAAAAGTTACTGACTGTCTTTAACTCCTATTTGTGTCAGCAGCAAGTGTCACAACCACTCACTGTCTGTCATGGTCAGACTTGTGAGTAGAAAGACACAATTTACTTCTGCTCTATGCAGCTAATTTCAGGTAAAACCAGTAGGACTGGTGTCCAAATCCTCAAGGAAGAGAGGCAGGCTGCATGCAGTAACAGTGAAAAGCAAAACATATGAAGGTTTTTCCGTTACGGAAAGCACGAGATGAATAAAATGCTCAGTAAGACACGCATCCCACAGCAAAACAGTGGTAATGTGATGTTTCAAAAGTTAAAAGCATGTCAGAATTTGTTGCTGGAATATAGTCAAGCTGCAAATATGCCTCTTCTATAAATAGCACACAGCAACAATAGCTGAGGTTTCCAAGTGATTTATTAGCAGTATTCTAAATAGATGAGCACTAAAATAAGTTACTAATTTAGTAAAATCTTGTCAAGGAGACTCTGCTTCAGTAAGCCCTTTTATCCTGGAGCTTGTCTAAATGGGGACACTCAGGCGAGCTAATCTGAATTGACCACAGATGGGAATGTAAAGTGAATGAGATAATTGCATTGCAGAGTGGACAGTCACTCTCACTCACAGTTAAAGAATTAACATCTGCTAAGGGCCCCTTGTGGATGAGCCCTCAACAGTGATCCCTAGCCAAGGATAATTTTAAGATTAGCGTGTTGAAAAGGAAATATTAATATGAGCTGAACTATGGGAGGGATGATAGCCTTTTATGCATACTAGTAAAATTAGTATTCCTGTCTGAGCATGAAGCTGAAAGAGTCTATTTCTGCATCTTGTTTACTTGGATCAGCTTATGTTTGGCTGGTGAATCCAGTTCTGATTTCCCTTGCAATAATGTGGCTGAAGGGTTACACCCTGAAAAACAAGGAAAATACTCAGCATTTGCAGCATTTTTGTATGATTCGGGCTAAAATTTGGCCATAGCCTTTCTCTTAAAACACTGGTGATACAAGGCTAACATTTAGAGGTTTCTGCCTATGCTAAACAAACTGCTGTTGTGAAACAATTAATTCACTATATTAATCAATTCACCTCAAACAGGCAGATGCTTGAAGCTTGCTGTAAACCCAGGTTGGCTGTACCAAGGCTGGGATGCCAGGGCAGGAGGTGGGCATCCACCATCCACCTCCTTTCCTATTCCCTACTGAGGAGAGGCTCAGTTGGTTTGTTTGGCTTCTGTATACTTGCAGAGAAATCACTGACTACTTTGCTGGTTGTCGAAAGAGTGTTTCTTCTTTGCATGAGGTCAGAGTACAGCCAGGCTGCCCTGGTGTGGGGCTCAGCTCAGCAGAGCCCCTGAGGTCTCTGGGCACGTGCTGACCTGTGAACTCATGCTTACTTCCACCAAGAAAACCATTTAGACCAAACCCAGGGCATTTTAGTACAGTGTTCCCAACACCAGTACAGCCTTCAATCTCTTTGCTTGGCAGCTCTGCCCAGATTTGTCCTTTCCTTCCTAATCCCACCACTGGGCTGTTGATCCTCCATCTCTCGCCTGCCTCAGGCTGGAGCTGCAAAGGGAAGCCCAGAGCCACACTGCTGCAGAAGGATGAAAGGCATCTCCCAGAGCTATTTCAGCATTTCTGAGGTCTGGATCTTTGAAACTGACCTAGAGGCTTGGCAGCTTGTTTTCTGCACTATCATAAATCTCCTCAAGATCAACATCATGGCTAATTCTGATGAGGGAGGATTTTTGTCATAAGAGTTGAAGTAGGCATCTAAGGAATGACTCATGATGATGAGGGCAGAATGCAAAAACTCTGATCTTTCTTTCCAATAAACAGTGAAGCAGATACACCTTTGACCCAAATTAAGACAGGTGATATATTGAAAAGAGGCCCTAAGCCCCTGAGTACTGTGGGGTTCTGCACACTGATGCCTTGACCTGGGGCTTGCAGGTGCCATAACAATTGGCAGAAATGCAGATCGATCAGCACTGCCTGCTCTTTGAAGAGGGTAAAACCAGAAACCACCAGCCATACAAGCCATAGGTCTGTGCTAACCTCCAGTGACATTTGGAGGGAGTCACCACCACCTGAGGCCTCACCTGAGACAAACTGCTCATCTAAGGGGATAGCAGTGAGTGAGCTGCCAGAAGCATGCAGAGAGACCTCAGCATCCTGCAAAATCCTGCAAGCCCTGAACACTGTGCCCAGAAATGCACATGTGGTGTTGAAATGTCTGAAGGGTGAGAAAGCAGTATACAGACAGTGTGACACGTGGTTTGGATCATGGGTTACAGTTGTTACATCACAGTTAAAAAAAAAAAATTTAAAAAGCTAAAAAAGAAATCCCATGGCACTCACAGAATTTGTAGTTGTGCTTTAAAGAAAATGAGTAATACCCTTCAGAGTAATGAGTAATACCCTTCAGACATGGACATTTTGGATGACTGCATATTTGAAACCACTGTTTCAAGAGAAATTACTGTTTCCATATGTCTGAAATTAGGTGCTACTGAAGTGGGAGTAAAGCACAACATAACTCCAAACAGAACGCAAAACTCTGATGTTTCTTTAGGTCAGATACATGTTGCTATTGGCAGCTACTAGTAATTGCTGGAATGCAGCACACTGTAATAAATTAAATGAGATATTTGCTAAGCATGCAGGCTTGCCATCTGGAGAGCTGCTGCTTTTACTTCACAGGTAAAAAGTGGCATTTAAGTGCAGGAAACTGAAGTGTACCATATGAGCAAAATCTTCTAAGCTCCAACAATATATGTTTAAAATCTGGAACAATTAAATGCTCTTGACTGTTATAGCTTCTTTGCAACAACACAGACTAAAGCGACACCAAAAGAAGAGATCCCACAAGGGCAAGCTCGGTACGTAGCCTCTTTTTGCAGCATGCTACTGCAGATGCATCAAACACCACCAAATTACTTTTCTTCTTGAAACAGGCTTTGGTTTCTACACACAAGACCTTGATTCTACTGTCCCCCCACACTGCACCAACCCAGAGAGGAGCTGGCCTGAGGCTGGGATTTGCACAGGTTCTCTCCAGGCACAACCCCCACCCTGGTGTGCAGTGACCACAAGGAAAACTGCACTAGGGTGCTAGCAACACGGGGCCCAACACCAGTGAAGCAAATACTGCCTTGTAGGATGCCCTACAGGGGATTCTCAGCCCTGAGTAAAATCCCTGGAAAGCTGAAAAAGGAGCATGCAAGTAATATGCCCCGGAGAAGTCCCACTGGCTGGCCTAAGAGCTGTGGATTTCAGTCCCTGCCCTCCATCACAGGCTGGCATAGGTACATGATTGAGGTAGTGGGACACAGAGGCTGGCACAAGTACTGAGGGCTTGAGGAATTCCCAGTGGGGTACATACATCCTTTCTTTTGTAGGTGTCACTTTGTAGTTAGCCCCGATTCAGAACCACGGAATTGTTTGGATGGGAAGAGACCTCCAAAGATAATCCAGTCCAGCATCCCTTCCATGGGTAGGGACATATTTGAGTAGATCAGGTTGCTCAAAGCCCCATCCATCCAACCTGGCCTTGAACGCTTCCAGGGATGAGACATCCACAGCTTCTCTGGGCAACCTGTTCCAATGCCTCATGACCCTCATAATAAAAAAAAAGTCTTATGTCCAACCTAAATCAATTTCAGTATAAAATGGTGCCCCCTTGTCCTGTCAGAAAAGGCCATGTTGAAAAGTCTTTCTCCACCTTTCTTGTAAGCCCCTTTATATATTTAATTCTGAAAGGAAGTTTAGGCAGCTTTTGGGGGGCACAAGAAAAGGATGTCAGGAAAAGAAAGAAAGATAGCACTTTTTCTAACCAGCCATTTGATTTAAAATGTAACGGAATAGTCATCCTGGGTCTGTCTGACAGGTCTGGAGATCCTTGTTTCTGAGCTGATGAGAGCATGGAACAGCTTCTCCTACAGCAAGACATTGGCTGCCTCCCGAGACACAGCTAAGAGATGCACTCTGGTGAAAAAACAGCTCTCAGTATTTCTGCAGAGAGTGGCTTCCTAGCCAGAGCATGGCTAGAGGTGACCACAAATGATTGCAAAGAGGTCTGAATACATGATTTTTCTCAGCATGAATGCTGGTCTCCATGGATCGGGCTTTCATCTCAAAACCAGTTCTCAGCAGAAACTACAATGAGATAAGTGATCTCCTGATTCACTAACCAGATTTTATCCTTTCTCTGTGTTAGGCCAGAGGAGAATTTTGATTAAGCTTTCGGGCAAGTTCATTAAATTTGGCCACTAGAGGGAGCAGCCTTTATAGTCCAGAGCTGGTCGCCGGGGATGCGTCCCCACGAGAGCGGGGACCCCAGAGGGCGGCCCTACGGCCGCGGCTCCGAGGGGAAGCTCTCCAGCTCTGGGGGACAGAACTGTACAAAGGGAAGAGTATTACTGGTAGCGCCTCCAAATGTATCATTTGTTATCTGCTGTTTCTCATACTGAAAATCATCTGACTTCCACATATTTTTTTTTCTTAGCAAATATGATGTTTTTCTTCCTCCCCCCCCCCCCCCCCCCCCCAACAGTTCTTTTCACATAAGTGTGTACAGGAAAAAAAAAAGACGAGATAAGTTTTTAAATTACCTGGCTAACCTGGTTTATGGGAACCATACTTCAGTGTATGGTGAGCGGCTGCTTTGACTGGTTACACGCCTACTTCTCAGAGAAGGCAAGTCACTATTAGAAGGCAATCTGGTGACTATTAATTTTAACATAGTTGCATTTTGGTCAGACTGATTTGCATCACCTCAAAACCACACGCCTGCGAGATCTGGGGAAAGCTGTCTAGAGTGACGTTCCCTTTGGCATTCCTGAGGAATTAACAGCACCTGCCTAGGTTGCAGTTGTGCAGAGAGGTTCACCAGGTGAAAGGAAGGAAATTTTTGGAAAAGAGAGGGACTACGAACTCAGCTAAGCAAGAGGCAGGGCGGTGCCTACATCACCTAGGAATGAATTACATTAATTCCCCTTGTGAAATACGTGCGATGACAAGAGATGCTGGTGTAGTGAAATACGAAGCGTAAACACCGGTGCAGAGATTGCAGAGAAAAAAGGGGCTGGAGCCTTTCTCGTCCCAACCCGGGCAGACTTACCTCTCCTCCAGTGCAGGGGAAGGGGCTCGAATATCTGGAAGTGCAAATGGCTCCTCTCTGCCTCACATCATCCTCCAGCCCGAAGGTGGCCGAACAGTTAGCAGCAAAGTATTTGTAAGGCTTCCACGTCTCGCCGAAGTCCTGGGAGCGCTCCAGCACCATGGCAGCCGGCCTGGGCGACTTGAAGACCATAATCAAGTGAGTGAAGTAGAAGGCGGCTTCCAGGTCCAGGCGGATGGTCTCGCGGGGCGCGTCCCGGGCCGCCTGCCACCAGGTGCGGGGCCGGCGGAACGGGGAGTCGGCCATGGCGGCGGGGGG
>WEIT01016948.1:131122-168317 GCA_013389985.1 Dryoscopus gambensis
CACACCCCCAACCCGTCCCCGCAGCCCCAGCGGCTCCGCCGCGGCAGCCGAAGGCGGGCGGGCTGGCGCCCGGAGACGGAGCGAGATCCGCGCTCCGGGACAGGGGCTACCCCTCGTCAGCCCCCGGAGGCTTCGGCTTCCGAGCCCGGGCCCGCTGTCGGGGCGGAGAGGGTGGAAGTGAAGCTGCAAAACGCAGCCTCCCTCCGGCCCGGCTCGGTTTCAAACGAGAGACTTAAGTTACCGCAAGTAACCCCGGGTCGCTCAACTTTGAAGACGTTTCTTGTTTTATCGGCTCTTCTGGTAACTGAGCGATGGAGCCGCGTAAACGTAAGAGGTTTTCCCTTCGTTCCCGGCAGCTGGCAATCTATGGCTTAGCTTCCATATGGTCTGATGGGTTCAGTAGCACTGGTCCCCATACCTCAACAGCAGTTCTGGGCTCTGAAAATAGGAAAAGACAGAGTCACATCTACTGTTCACCACCAGACCATTATCTTTTCAGGTCTCAGCAAAGGACCATTAGGGGAGCAAGGGTGGAGCACTTCTGAGCAGTCTTTTTTTTACTTACCTGAATCTAATCTGGGAGGCGAGCATGTTGCAAGAGCTACAAAATATTGCATATGTCATTCTCTGCACTTTGAACTTGGACAACATAAGAACAATTCTGTTTTAAAAAGCAGCATGACAGTATCTTAAGACTACCACGCTGCCTTCTGTAATGCATTTCAAAAGTGACGCACGTTTTGAGCTGCTAGGATTATGCCATCACCAAAATGCTCACTGAAAGGTATTTAGTGCATAATCTACTGATAGCAGTCAAACATCCAACTAGGCACTGTTATCTCTATGCCTTTATGTTAAAAGGTACAGGAAGTTTCAGTCTTGTCATCTTTCTAATTTTTCAGTGCTGAGTTACATGCCACAGGGAAGCATTTTGCTCACCTTGCCACCGTCATTTCCTCTCCTCCAGGTGAGACCATCTAGACAGGGACTTCTAGTCCTTAGGCACTTGCTGAGTCCCCATGACTACTTGTGAGCTACTCAGGGGCTTTTCCTGCATGGTGTGGGCTGCTCCCACACTTCTGAACCTCCTCATGGCAGTGGCCACAGAGGAAAAGGATGTTCAGAGGCTTTCTGCCTTTCATCTTCCAAAACAGTGATATATAGCCAAGGAGTCATACAGGGGTTGTGTTGTTACAGACAGGTTGCAACAGTCACATTATGCAGGGCTGGGAAATGAAAAGTGCAAACCACAGGTGGGGAATTTATCTCCATTGCAACTCATAGTTCCTTCTACGTCAACAGTGCCAGGTGATAAGTCTGCTGTAGGATGATAAGTCTGGGTGGACCTGAGCAAGAGCTCACACTACTGTGTCAACCCATTTGGCATCAGGAGCATAGAGCAGGTTGAGGTCCATAAGCAGCAGGAGTAATTGTCTTGATAGGATGGAAGATAAGAGTGATGGGAGCAGAGGATGGCTCTGGAGAAATCCCTGAGGCAGGAGGGAAGGAGATGATCTGGACTGAAAAGTTGCAGAACAAAAATTTTGAAGGAGATGAATGGTGTTATCACTAGCTGGAGAGAGAGAGAGTGCAACCAGGCTCGGTCTCAAATTGAAGACAGAAGAGCAGTGCCCAGGGAATGGAAATGAGAGGAGAGAGGCTACACAGTGGGTGTGTAATTGTGGGGACAGGAGACAGAAAGAGCAGGTGCTCAGGACAAACTCACAGCATTGTCAGAGGCAGGAGGTTGGATATTGCTGAAACAGGTTAATGGAATAGAAAACTGGAGAGAATAAAGGACAATTTCCAGATAACCTCAGAGATGACATCCAAAAGTCAACTTGGGTATCCACACATTTGAGAGCTTGATAGCATAAGCCCACTCCTTTGAGATGCTGCCTGGTTCACGTGCCTAAGTCCTCTTGAGACAAATAACTGAGTTGCACTTTCTTTCTTAGCAGCTCTGCTCTTCATAGATGAATTTGTTTTACTTGTTGGAGGCCTCACAGTCTGCAACTTGGGCCATGGGGAACTCATATCCTCCTGACACCCCTTTCCTGGCTCTTGGCAGCTCCATGGGACCTGCACACACCGGCAGCCGTGACTGTACCCAAGCCGGTGGCTTGGTGAATACATCCTGTGGAGCTGTGCATCACCACAGTCTGTGGGCATCTTCCCAGGGCAGGTGTTGCTGTGTGCTGCTTCACAGGGCTGCTAGAAGTTCAGCAGAGGGTTAGAAGGGCACAGAGGTGTTTCAGCACAGTTTAATTTTCTTTGTCTGTCAGTGTTCCCTCTTGAGTTGCCAGAGGAAGAAAAATCACATAGTTGCAAGGAGATCCCCAAACTTTCTTCAGGATCATAAGCTTTTGAGTTCATACTGTACTACTAATTATAGAAGAGCGAGAGTTGTTTACAGCTGTCATTCGATAGTTCATCATCGCCTTTCCTTGTGAGGGTGGTGAGGCGCTGGAACAGAGTGGCTCAGAGAAGTTGTGGATGCCCCACCTCTGGAAGTGTTCAAGGCCAGGTTGGATGGGCTTTGAACAACCTGGGCTTGTGGAAGGTGTCCCTCCCCATGGCAGAGGGTTTATGCCAGATGATATTTGGTCCTTTCCAACCCAAACCAATCTGTGATTCTATGATTCCTGCAGTATGGCTGTAGGTAGACTGGTAGATGGAAAGGCCCAGAATGTGAAGATCACCTGTCTGGTGTATGCATTTCTCAATTATACTTAAGAAGTCTTTAAAGAGTGATGATGTTCCCTCAAGAGACATGTCATGGTAAGTTTGAAGGACATAATCAGGGATGACAGGCCTGGGGGGATGGCCTCTGCCTTCTCAGAGATGCTGAGGAGGTAACCTGAAGGAAGGAGCCTGCCGATTTGGTAGAGGTCTCCAAGGGCATGATGCAATCCCTGGGGAAAGGAAGCAGAAGCTTTTTGGTCTTGTCTGTCAGTGCAAAATCCCTGAAGCCTCTGAATCATGTCAGGAGAGAGGATCCTCAGTGAATCTCCTCCCCAAGCACCCTGCCAAGGGTAAGGATGAGCTGGGAGTAACACTTAGAAGTTAGTGTATGAAGCTAATTCTAGAAGCAGACCACGGGGTAAAATACCTCACCTACCACCCAGTTAGAGCCACCTGGTTTAGACTTTTGTCATTAAAAAAATCTCAAAAATTTGAAAGATCAAACTTATTTTTAACTAGAGGCTTGTTCAAAGATCAGCATTTTCCCTATTGGCATCTGTTAAGTATGCAGAACTCCTGTTACTGTTTAACAGGAGGCCCTTGGGGTCGACGCAGTCCTTCAGACATGCCTGGCTATTTTAAGTGGTGTGACGTGTGCTGTCTTGAGCCTGCCGGCTCATTTGCTGCTCCTCCACGAACTGGGCATGGCCTGCTCAGAGCTGTGCAAGGAGTGGAGATGCTACCCAAACAGAGCATCACAATGCAGTGGGAAGATGAGAGGCTGCATCACAGCAGCCTCTGCCAAGCAGCATAACTGCAGGGCAGCAATTCCAGCTGAACAATTACCTACGTGCTTTAGCTCTAGAGATGCTTATTTTTAGTTTGTTAATTATTTTTCATTGAGGAACCCTTTCAGGTGTCCTCTGGGCAGGACTGAATGTATCTCGCTCTGCTCAGCAGCAGTACTGGTCCTTTACTGTGCAGGAAATGGTGATGTTACTGTTTCTATGAAGGATCTACTGGATTAGCAGTTCTTTTGATTTCAGAGAAAATTTGGCTGATCCAGATCTTGTGGTTGTAGCAATTTTCAGGAGATGATCCGCTCATCTAGCCATGAACGGAGGTTGATGTACCACGTACACATTTAAACATGTTAAAAGAGCTTTTTAGAAGGGAATAGAAATTTGTTTCAATAAAAAATATTGTTTTGATTCAGAGCCCATTGAAGTCAATGGAAGTTGACATCTGATAAGTGGATTTTGGATGGGGTCTGAAGTCACCTCCCTCTTCTCTGTTTTGGTACCACATCTTTAATCCTTTCTATTAAAACACCCTGTTAACTCTTGTACTTCTCCATTTTTTTGAAAATCACTGAAAATCTTCCAACCATCATCCAATGGGAAAAAAAACTTTTCACTGACTCCTGAGATTTTGAAACAACTTAATTCCTAAGTTTTCTGTATGAAAATAAACCAAAGGAAAACCCAGAGCAACCATTACTGGATAAAGCTCCATATTCACAGTGTCACAGAATCACAGATTGGGTAAGATTGGAAGGGACCACACTGGGTCACCCGGTCCACCCCCCGACCCAGGCAAGGTCATCCTAGAGCAGATTGCACAGGATTGAGTCCTGACAGTTCTTGAACATCTTCAATGGGGGCAACTCCAAAGCCTCTCTGGGCAATCTGTTCCAGTGCTCTGTGATATGCAAATTCCTGTTAAAGCTGAATTATGATACATGTCAACACCCTACAAACAACTGGAGAAAATGAGACAGCCAAAGTGCCCTTACTTTGCCCTCTACCCAGTGACTGACTGACTTAACTATTTGGAAGCAAGTATTTTGCATGCTGGACAAGTGTGCATGTAAGAATGTGAGGACTTTCATGGGATTTATGGAATCCAATGTAATTGGAAGTCAAGTCACAGAAGGATTATGCAGTGATAGTGTTATTCTTCAGAAGTCTGTAATGTGGATGGAAAACACCCTATTCCTGCCCACCACAGGGAAAAAATGCAAAGGGTCAGTCAGGAACGTGAAAAAACAGAAGAAGAAGAAGAAACCCTGGAGTTACTCACTGCACTTCACATTTTATGTGAGGGCAGAACTGAGACCATGACAGTCTCTTAGGCAGACTTCTGCACCTGGTACATAATGCTAAATCCCTTAATTAATCACAGAAAAACCTGTTTACCGTGTAGTCTGGTAAAGATTTGAATCCTTGTCCCTCTGTGTATAGCATTGGTCCTTTTAGTGTGGGAATGGGTCTCCCCACACCAGTGCTCCAGTAAGTGTTCATCAGCTGGTCATGAAAGCAGGTACTGCTTCCACTTACAGGCCTCTCTTGGGATTAATGGGAGGGACAAGAGGGTTAAGTCTGTTCCAGGTATTCAGGAGGTCCAATAGCTGCTACACTTCTCTGACTAGCAGCATCAAAATGCCTTCTGACAGGGATTTGGTTTAGGAAGAAAGGTCAATCCCAAGTCCAGTGCTGCAGGGGACTGCCTGGCAGTGCACAAGGCTGGATCTAAGTGCATTAAATCCCCTACATCCACTGCTATAGAAACCCAGCCTCAAACCCATTTTCAAGAACACTTTTTAAAGATTTTGCCATCTTTCTGGAAGGGTGAGTTGGTGTTTCATTCTCAAAGCCATAATAGCTCAAACCTCAAATCGACTGTTTTTCATGTGCAGCTGTTTTTTATCCACAAGCCATGGCTCCAGGCATTTTGAGGGTTTTTTTCCCCCTTTCTCTCTCCCTCTCTTTTTACTGTCCATTTTGGACAAGCAGGAATGAAGGGGAACCAGCTAATCTGCCCACGCTCCATTTATAGGGGATTCAGAAGGAAAAAAGTGAAGTGAAAGACAGAAAGAGATGGGGAGGACTTGCTAAAGAAAGAAAAGTGTTGGTAGGCAGTCAGCATAATTTTTTGCAGTAAGACCTGTGCTTGCTGGACTATTGCTGTCACTGTTTTCTTAGCTCCCACATAACCTCTGCCCTTCCTTCTCCACTTCTTTCCCGGGTAATTGATATGCAAATATCAAGACCAGGATGAAATTTAAATGCCATAGAAACCCACAGCATCGATGCTTTCTATGTCAGTTCTCTGCTCTGTCCTTCAGGCTACAAATTATTAGGAGGATTAACCTGCTGGCTGCTTCCTGAATGCCACCTCTGCCAACTTCAGCATCTACTCAGCAGAAACACTCCTGGCAGCCAGGGCGAGCAGCCGAGGCGGCGAGAGGTGGCTGGGGTGGTGAGACAGCTGGCCATGGCCAGCAGCGATGGGGCTGGCGGTGGGATGAGGCTGGGCACAGCCCTCCCAGGCCCTCACACTGGCTTTTGTTTCAGCCCTGGCACCCGATCCCAAAGCCGGGAGCAGAGTGCCAGAGGGAAGCCCAGGAGCCAGCAATAGCCACAGCAGTGGGATGTGGGGATGGAGGAGTGAGCTGGGGATACAGAGAGAAAAGGATTAGCTGAGGAAACTTGCTGTCACCTCTCCACTACCCTCCAAGCCACAACCTGGTCTGGATGTTTGCCCTGTGCTGGAAAACCATCAAGGGTAAGAGTCGGCACATCTTTCACCTCCAAGAAACACCTGGCCTGCCATGGAATAGCACAGCCTGTTTCTCAACTCCTGATGGGGGAATGTCACTTGGCATTGTTCTGCCTCACCACTGACGTAAGGTGAGCCAAACCCCCACAGCTGGGGTTCAGGGTGACTGAGGGAGGGGGTCCTCTGCCAGCAGGTGTTATTACGTGTGTGGACACAGAAACCATCATGCTGTGCTTCCCTCTGTGCCTTTTCCAGTGGGAAAGGAGGGCAGCACAGCTGGGTTTGCTCCCACCTCTCAACCAGGACATCTGTCAGCAAGACCCTTTTGCGGGACCATGGGTATATGGGATATAAATGTTGGTGAGGCCACGCCATCCTCTTTGGCATCTGCTCTTTACTTTTTGGTTCAATCTATGAGCATCACCTCAACTGTGATCCTCCTCAACTCTGTGATGCTGAGCAGTCCAGGCAATCTGGGGACTCTCAAAGCATCCAGTTCTTCCCTGGTGGCCTGATCAATGGGAATTTGGTATCGAAGTGCAGGAACAAGCCTGTCGCATTGCACCTTACAGAAAGGTAATTTAGCAGAGACAGCTGCAGGGACTTTCAGATACAAACAGAATGAATTTAGAAAACTAGCTTAAAATCTAACTGAGCAAGCCAGGAATAGGCACTGGATGATTGGGGTTTCCTCCAGGACAGTGACTTGTTGCTGAACCTGCTTCCCCAGTGGGACTGTTCAAGAACCACACTACATTTAAATTAAATGAGGTTTAATAGCCTTCAGTTACAATCACTACTCATGCAGAGGAAAGATGGATTTAGTAGAAAGCAAGATGGGAAAAACATGCCTCTGTCTGCCTGGTCAACAGGATGAGCAATGAAAATCTGACACACTCAGTTTAGAAATGCTCAAACAAGCATTTGGCAGTGGTTTCATGGCAAACTTAGGGAGGGTTAGGTGGTTGTAGATCACCCCCTTCAGGCATTCCAGATCAATTTAAATAATGGCAATTTATCAAACATAGCAATAAAGGTAGCATTTAGAGAAAGCACATTACTGTTTCACAATCCCATTGGACTCTACTGAAAAAGAAACAGAAATGACGGTCAGACTACACGTGAAAAAACAGTGATTGAATGATTGCACTTGACTGAATGAGCTGTTGGAATAGAAAGTTCCTTCCAGGGTCTAAGAGGTACTTGTGAGCACTGATCCCCTCTTGAGCCTGAGTCCCTTTGGGCAGCAGTGCAAGGGCTCCCACCCTACTTGCTGCAGGACATGCAGTGCAGCCCCCAAAGGCAGGCAGAGCCCCACGCAGAAGTGATGGGGAGTTTGTACCAATGAACCAGCAGCAAAGATGGAAGAAGCCACGGTCCTGACTGTGACAGCACAGCCGGGGAGGGCAGGGACATGACTGGCTGTCCTCCTCCTTCTCCTCTGTGTAGCAGAGACTCCACAAAAGTATGACAGAAATGATGTCTGTCCTGTACTGATGGGAAAGCCCTCTTGACAGAGAGTTATGTTGCAGAAGGTGTATTTTCCCTCCTTTATTTGGAAAAGAAAGTATCTGCATCTAGGACATCAGGAATAATCCAAGGGAGCCAGAGTCCTGGCGTGGAGGAAGATACTGGCCATGCACCATGGGGTGCTGTGGAAAGATCTAATGCTAGAAAGAGCTTGTGCTAGTTGAGGTACTTTCATTACAGATGGACTTCATGATGCAGGTTACTGGGTGTGAGCACCACTGAGTGCTGGCTGGTGGAAAATACACCCTCAAAAGAGAATTCTGTATGTCTAACATGCATCTAGCAGATTATCTGGAATATATCACGTAGTCAAATGAATTAGCTTCAGTGGAAGTGGAAATGGAAGAGCACTTCTCTCTTCAAACAGAAAGAGCTCCATAGATGTGGAATGTGCTGCGTCCGTACTGTTGTGGCACCATAACGTAGCAGAGCTATGGATTCGTGTAACTCGTGCGTGTGAGTCTACATTTACTCTAGTCACCTTTTGGCTGCTTTCGAGCTTGGATCACTACAGAGCTTTTAAACATCATTTTTTATAGGTAGTAAATATGACAGTCCTGGTTGTTCAGTGTTCTCCGCTGTAGAACATGTACGGAGGGGGAAGGTAGCCAGGGAACCAGCCTACGTAACACTATTCCCAGCTGCCTTTTTCCAGCATATGTTAAATATGCCAGGGGCCTCATGACTTTTGCTCTGGTTGAAAATAGAGCAATTAAGCTAAATTAGCCTGTATTAAGCTCCTGCTTACAGCTAGCTTTGGTACCTCTAAGCCACGCTGCAGGCAGCAGTGAAGACATGAAATATCAGCATGGCCAGAACAAAGCCTGATCATCTTGGAGAGAGTCCTCTGGGGGTTCTTCATCCTCAAAGCAGATTTCCAGGCCCTGGTGTGTATGCCTCTGACCACAACATGCAGCAGGAACATGGGGACCTGAAGACATTTTGCAGTACATAGTGGTAAAGTGACAGATTTTTTACCCCAGGACATGCTGGCTGTGTACCTTTACCCAAGAGGTTTAGGAGGAGCTCTCAGAGAAGAAAGAGAAGTTGAGCCAGCTTCACTCTGCACAGCCTGTTCTCACCAGCATACACCAGGCAGATCTGGTAAATTCACAGGAAGAACAAAAAATATAACTGCTATAAGGCCACGAGGCCTTAAATGCCCAAATCACTTCTGCAAGTGAGCTTTGGGCACTGGGTCCTACGTGGGAGCAGAAGGGGCTGCCATACCTACCTGCAGCCAGATGCATTAGTTCATCTGCATCTTTTAGCAAAGGCCTATGGACTCCTATAAAGACATTTCAACAGGCAAGACTTCTTCAGGTGATTGCTTTAAACTCCTGAAGGGTGACTTTGATATATAGTGGCTTAAAATCAGTTTTGCTGGGCAACTGGCGACTCCTTCAAGTGCCATGACTCAGTGCTGGGACTGTGCTTGGAAGGAGAGGAAAAAGCACACAAAAGGGGACAGATACCAGCCAGATGCTTAGTTTGTATGAATAAGACTATTCTATCAACAGCCCTGACCATCTTGCTCATAAGTGTATGCTAATTCAGTGGGGAATCGGGACATTTGTACAGTATTTTTGGAGGAGTTTGCATGCTTGGACTAGGACATGCAAAAAAGAGGGCATTTGCTCTCCTTTTGCTGTTGCTCTTGACTTGGTTCCCTGCCCAGGTTTGCTGTTAAGCCTTAGATAGATGATCTCTGCTCCTTAAGGTTTGATTGCTTTTGATGTTTACATTGGGAAGATTCAGCTTGTTCATTAGAGACAGAGACTGCTGAAGTTCCCTGGCACACATTACATGTCAGTCCTCCTGGATTTCCAAGTTGTCTCAATGGTGAGCCCCTGAAACCACTGAGAGCTGGGGTGCTTCTGTAGCACTTCTAGGCCATGCAAGCATAGTTTTAAAGAAAAACAAAAGGACTGAATTAGTAGATATTTTTTCAGTTCATCATCTGATAAGAAATGTGATTGTTCTCCTTTTGGATGACCTCTCATTAAGCCAAGACTAATCATACCATTCTTATTTCTGAAATTAAAACCTGAACATCACTGATTTTTTGAGCAGCTTTTCTACATATCCTTAGATGTCGTTATTGACTATGGTGCCTGAAATTTTCCTATTTGCCATTTTCAGCATGCTGAAATGCCTGGCTCCCAAAGGAGCTAAAGAAGGGAAAGAATGCCTCGCCAATGAACAGCAAGGTGTTGGTTTGAGTCCTGGGCAGAATGAAACCTTCTTCTTGGGAAAGCATCCTAACCAAAAAGCTGCTGTAGGCTGAATTATTCTCAGTGTTTTTTCTTGCTTGTTTAGGTTTCTTTAGCAAGTTTCACAGCATGCTGCTGCACAGAGATTGTGCATGGGAGGATGGCTTTATCACCTGGTGCTTTGGGCACCACATTAGGAGAAATGGCCCACCTTTACAGTGATACATATCCAAGTGCAAAGTAGATGTATATGCAAAGAAGTGCAGTGTCAGCAGAAGCAATGAAAAGCAGCACATCCCAAAACACCCACCACAAACCAAAGCAGTGTGGCAGGAGACAGTGGTCTAAACATCTGCAGGCACTGAAAAGGCTTGAATTGATGCATCCTGGATGCACAGGTATTTCAACTGGGATGACACCAGCAGCAGTCAGTGTTGATACTATTGCTGCTTGAATTTAAACTTCTGCTGCTAACACAAATGAGTCCTAAAAATCTCTGTGGACATTACAAAAAAGTTATCCTAGCACTTCCCCATCATTATTTGTTGTCATAGCTAAACCTATGTCCTTAACCCAAAAATATTTTCTACTACTCCAAACTGCACCTCTCAGTCAGTGAAAGCTTTGACACAGATGTTTTTTTCCCTTGTCATGAACTTATCAGCTGAAACACATACTGTATACTTGAAGGAGAAAAAATGGTCTGCTTGGACCGGAAAACAAAATTAAATGAGATTTCATTTCTATTGTTTCTTCCTTGATCTTCTGTTGTTGTTTTCTTCCTTACTCTAAGTTCTTCTTGAGTCCCAAACTTGCTCTGCTTTTCCATGTTACAGCCTAAATCTATCCTTTACTTCCTGCCATCATGACCTTTAATTCCCTCCTGTTAAAAAAACCAATCCTACCCCTGTAGCCTACACCTGATACCTGTCTTCCCTTCCCCTATCTGTCGTTCATACCCACCCACTTCTCTCATTCCTCTTCTGCTGGTATATTTTTTAAACAAAACTAGTATAACACTGTGTGTTAGAAATTACCCCTAAAGAATACTAGACAATAAAGGAAATGCTCAAGCATGACAGACTGCACTCTTCTGGGTCACTATAGTATCCTTTTGTGCTATAAAGCATGAGTCCAAAAGGCAAGTGATGTGCAGAATGAAAAAAGATGAGACAATGACTCTTTGTACTTCCTGTCTTTATGAAATGAGTCTAGACTTCTTAGAAAGTGTCCATTGAGAGCCTTGAAACCCCTCCTTCACAGGGCAAGCACAGTGACTGCAGTGACAAAGTGACTGTTGTGCTTAGCATCTGAAAACAACAAAGTCTAGCAGTGCAGTGGCATGTTTCCACCATTATGACCGTAAAAATCTCTGACAGACAAACATGGGAGTGGTCTTGGCTTTGTAGGAGTAGTAGTGCAGTTTGTAAACAAATTCCCTGATAATTTCCACTTACTGCTTACTGGTTGGATTTGCGGAGTGGTTCTGGCACATAAGAATGAGATTTCTTCCAAAGACTACTAAACAGGAGCTCTGCTCCAGGTGAGCATCAGCAGCACTGCAGCACCCAGGGGCACAAACAGGGTCACACGAGTGACCTGTCCTTCAGGCTGGTCCTGTAAGCCACACGCATGATTGGCACATTACAGTCCAAAGAAAACCACTTGGACGGACATGGCAGATGCTGATTTGACATACAGATCCATCTAGCATGACGAATTACCTGCTCATGTCCTGGATCTCCAATGTCCTGACCTCTGTAGTCCCATTCCTGGGCACCCAGCTTTCTCCATCTCCTTACAGTGAGCACAGACAGCTCACTTAGGAAAATATGGACAAGAAGGTGGCAGGATGCCCAAAAAGAAGATGACAGGACACTTTGATTTGCAAAACTTCTGCCTGCTTGTGGCCCCAGTCCCAGTGGAAATTGCATTCCTACTTATTTAAGCACTGCTAAACCCTAGTCCTTTAGCTTGAGTTTTATGATGCAAGGGGGATTAGGCTGACTGCCCTCCAATAACCCAGGCAATGAATTAATGTTCCCTTTGCCCTAAGACCTCTTCTGTAGCAGAAAAACTACTTAGAAAGGATCTAGACATCTGTTCACCAACTTGGGAACCCCACTGTTGGACAGATGCTGACGTGCTGCTGGGACTCCTACAAGAACAGGAGGAAGCAAAGAGGGGGGACAGACCTCTGCTAGAAGCACATACAAGGAAGCCTGATCTGGCTGAACAAGGACTGGAGAGAAATACTGATAGTAAACGAGTCATAGTATGGTTGTTCAAGGCAGTACAGTGGGAAGCTGTGCACACAACAGAAAATCATAGCTGAATGCCAGGAAAAATTAAATGAAAGATGAAATGAAAGAACAAATTAAAGAAGTTTAGGGGATTTCCAACTCCATTAAAAACATAATAATGGATAATACAACGATATCCCAGCCCTGTAAGAGTGAGACATACGATAGACTCCTTTTCCCATTTCCAGTTTCAATATCTTAACAGACCATAAAACAGAATGTGCTGCCCTGCAGACCGAAGACTTTAAGGAGAAGCAAATAAACACATACATGGCTGCATATGAATGAAGAGTCTGTAGAAATAGACAGGATCAAAAATATTTTTAAGACACAGAGCAGACACTAAACTCTGGGGAACATCTCTAATTATGGTCAAATCATTTAATTTCATAGTTTTCCATTCTGAGCATACTTGGCTCTTCACCAGATCTTGGCCATTCCCAGAGATGGGACACTGAATGACTGAATTATGACTGAGATAATGTTCTCCTTGGTTTGGAAGCAGAAAGCACTGGAAAAGGAGGAAGAGAGATAAGCAATGCTTAAGAGGAAATTTCAGAAAGATTCAGGAGTTATTAGGGATGGAAATATTTTATAGCTTTGTGAGTTTGGCATTGGACAAAATTTTAAATACATTCCTGACAGATGACATACTCAAACATCTGGAGAGAGAGGAGCTGATACAAAGCCACCTACTCACATTTCATACAGGATAAATTTAGACATTTCTAACAGCTGGAGTGACTGAGAGACTTGGGCAGGGCCATGGATGTAAGCTGCCAGAAGTTCAGCAAGGAAACAGTCTGACAGCCAGGCTGGAGACCAGGGCTTCACTTCATCATTGGCAAGGGGAGGGTTTTCCAAATGCAAGGGGATTCAAGGAGGTAACAAAATTTTCCTTATGTCCTGAACAGACCACTGCAGATCTGGGTGTTGGGAATGAATTTCTACTGCTGCTGTAGGCCAGTGACATCCTAATCCCTACTAAAGATCCCTGGCTCAGAAATGTCTGCAGGAGGTTACAGACTGAATTCTGAAATCTGTGGTCTGAATCCTATCCACTCCCAATGCACCCCAGAAAAATGCTGCTTTGGGAAGGGGGTTTCTAACAGTGCTGGCAGGGACATGGGGCACCCCCAGGCCCCTTTTTCATGCCAGGGTCAGGCCATGGGCTGTAGCAGCCTTGTGTAACCAGAGCACCTGCAGCACTGTGCCCTGCAACAGAGGGGACAGCCAGGACAAAGCTCAGACCACAAACTGGGAGGTATTTTGGCACCTTACTGCCCTTGCCTAAATACATCTGAGCTTCTGGAGACCAGGCAGGAGCAGGAACACCACAGGACAAACGGCTCAGATTTTTAATGGGTTTAAAATTGGTTTGAAATCAAAGAAGATGAGATCCATTGATCCAATGTCGACTGACGTTCCTGAGAGGCAGCCAAGAAAAACAAGCTGCCATTCAGAAAATCACTGAAGAACAAAGGAGAGAAGTAGGAGATGAAAGGGGGAATGGAAAAAAGCGTGAAGCCACCAGCTCATTACATGTATCTAGCAGAGGTCTGCCATGTAAGCACTAGTGTCTAGTGAGGTCAGATGAAAAAGGATTTTTTGGTCCATAAAAACCTGTTGATGTGTTTGAAATGTCTCTTATTTAACTGAGAAAATAATTTGTGATTTCTAAGCACATTTCAAGACGTGAATTCCCTTTCTAGACTGGACAGATACAGAACAAGTTCTGGGATTTTATATGGTTTAAAATGAAGTAAAGGGGCCATTTTTCTTTCTCTACCCTTCCTCCAATGTATAAAGCAATATTGCACTCATGTTTGCTGATCTAAACCTGTAGGTAAGGTTTCTCCCTTACCCTGTAGTCTTTATTTCTCCTTTCTAGTATAGAAAGGTCAGAGAACAGAAAAAAGCAAAAATGTGAGTGGCTTGGGCTTTTTCTATCAGGGCTTAAATAAATGAATTTTATACCAGTCTGAAACCCCTTTTTAAAAGCCATTTCACTAAAAATTCTGTTCTCATTTTGATCTCCTGCTTTATTTAACATACAATATGTTCCTCATTGCTGCAGCAACACATCACTAAAACTGAGCAAACGTCACTATTCTTTGAAAGGCAAGGAGATATGGAACTCACTATTTTTTATACATTTATTGAACAGGAATAGAGACATAATGAAAGTAATCAAACTATCCCAGCCTGCCAAGGAACACAGAGACTGAACCAAAAGTACAGGTTCAAAACAGAGCTTGGAGAAAAGCCAGCAGTGACTCAAATCGCAGTCAGTGATCTGTATTTTCTATCTTGGGACAAGGCTTCTTTTTGGTGAGTAATTGTGTGGGTTTGTTTGTGGCCTCCTACGCACTGAAGCTCTGTATTTTGAGAAAAGCAATGTCCAGTGGGATTGACACTGAACTGTCTGACAGCAGATTTTAGTGTTCAGTGAGCAGCCATGATTACTTATATTTTTGAAAGTAAGAATGCATATGAATCTTGGGTTTCTTTACCCTAGTTAATTTTCAAGATTATTCTAAAACAGTAGACTAAAGGACAATCCCCCAAACCCAGCAACTGTTCTATGTACGTCCACATAACAACCGTAACATTCATGGTATTGCTGGGACACGCGCTGTCTTTATGGGTTCTTTGTGTAAGAATTTTAATTTATCTGAAGTTGAAAGTTTAAAGCTTGTGCTAGCTTGTTCCAAAGACCTTTTGTAATATTAACTGAATTATGTCAAGTATTTTCTGTCAGCTATAAGATTTGTCATAAATCACAAGAAATCTTGTAATAATGTAGGTCTGAGCATTATGTCTCCAAAAAGCCCCTTCCATAATGGGAAATACTGTCTTATGCTTTTTAATGTCTTTCTTTCCTCCCTTCCCTTGGGCTGTGCTTTTTTCTTTCTTTTGTCCTTTCTAGGGAAATTAGAGCTTTCCTTTGGACTAACTGGAGAAAATCAACCGTTTAGTAAAATTCTGTGTTTGTGCCTTCTTTATCTCCCCATAATAGAGTCAATTTCCTTTCATCTGCACAAATATTTGGTACACGGAACTCCACATTTGCCATTTAGTTTCTCCTCAGTAATTTTCCACTTGAGATCTTTTAGCAAAGATGGACATGAGTGAGCTTATACGAAAGACTTCTACATGCTGGGAACATTTTGTTTAGAGCCAAACCCATCTCTTGTAAATGAGCAACACCTACAAACATCCAGCTCCAAATACCGTAACTAGGAAATGCTGCCTGTTGGAGCAGATACCTCTACAAAAAGAGATCTCCTGGATGTCACTCTCCTTGCATATCCTTAGGAGGCTCAGGGCAGAAGATGCCCTTCCGTTGGCACCAGGATGTCCAGGGCAAAGGTAGGGAAGCCAAGTTGGGCCACGTGCCCATTTTTAAAGGTTTATTTCCCTGGGCAGTGCTCATTGTTAAGCCAGGGCTGTGCACTTCCATCCATAATGCTGCAGGAACAAATAGAAGAAAGAAGATGCTGGCACCAAACAAAGCCAGCAAAGGACTGTCTTTGATGTGGGAACCCATCCAGGACCAGCTGACAGGAGATGCCGTGTCCCAGCTGACGTTTCCACCCTTCAGTCACTCAAGGCAGGCAGCAGCTTTGGCTAAGCTGCCCAGAGCAGAGTCACTGAGAGACAGCCATTTACTTGTTTCAGACCAAATCATGAAAGGAGCAGCTGCTGCAACCTCTTCAGTTCAAAAAAAAAGCCTTGCAAGAGTGTGAGTCTTTGAGGAATATGTCTGTGCAAGGCTTGCACGTCCAGTCCCACACTGGGGACTTAGATGTATTTCTGTGGTTAATTGAGGACCCTGTTTTGATCATGTTGCTTCACCTCTTCTCCCTTCTCCTTTCACAGAGCACTGGCCCCTTCACTGGGTGATGGCAAGCTTTGAAGCTGCTCTAATACAATGGGAGCCACAGAATCATAGACTATGCTCAGTTGGAAGAGATCCACAAGGATCATCAACTCCAACCCCTAGCCCTGAGCAGTACCATCCCCGAGTGTCTCACCAGGTGCCTGAGAGTATTGTCCAAAAGCTTCTTAACTCTGTCAGACTTGTGCTGTGATCACTGCCCTGGGGAGCCTGCCCTCAAGGAGAAGCAGCGGGATCCCGCTCAGAGCCAACTCAGTGTGAGCCTCACCTTCAGGAGGGACAAGTGAACCTGGGTTAGGCTGTCAGATCACCTCATGGGACATAGCTGCATGCAGCAGTGCAATGAGGCAGGAGCTTATTCTGGGCCCTGCTCCAGGGCCTTGTGCAATGTGGACTTTAGGCCTGAGGTACCCCTGAAATGACAAGTAGACACTCAAAAAAGCTTTGAGCAGCAATTAAGGGACAGGCAGAAGCCTAGCACCAGCCCCCGGTAGATCCCCCGCTCAGAGCCACTCAGGGCAGTCATGCAGCAGAGAGTGCGAAGTTTTGGGAAATGAGTCTGAAGAATCTGGGGTATTTTTTTTAAACATTAGCTGACTGTCTGGGCAAATAATTTTCCGCCTATGGGTGTCCTACAAAAGTTGACTAACATGCTCCACTAATGAATCTTTGTGACTGGGTGCCTTGTGGATGAACCAGTATGGTTTCTAACTCTCTAAGCAAACACCGACATTCCCTAGCATGAGTAAGTTGAGTGGTGAGCAGTGACTAATGAACAGCTGGTATGAATTCCTGACACTCCTGGAATCCAGAAATATGTTGATGAATTCTGGCAGAAGTCCAAATATTTGCAAAGTAATGACTAAGGTGGTAATGAACTACAGCTGACTGGCTCATTCCTGTTCAGAGGCTCAGTGATTTATTCCAGTGTACATCCAGCATCTCTGACCCAGTTCTGGGTCACCTTTTCCTGTCTGGAAGGTGGTGCGTGCCTAGGGATGCTACAAGCACTGCAGAGGAACAGGGACCCACTGGAGTACTGCTGCTCGTTTGCATTGCACACACGCTCCATCTCAAGGCAACCAGGACTTCTGGCTTGTGTGAGGGCTCCAAGCCCCTTCCTATCTGCAAGGCAAGCTGCACAAGCAGCTCTACAAATACTGGCCCAGGCAGAGTAGATACTTCTGGGAAGAAGGAAGCTGAGCATCGAATTAGGAAATGTCTCATCTTGTACAAAGAGCAGCACAGTGAAGACTGAAGTTGATGAAGGAGATGGACTGCCAGGCCAGGAGGGACTGAACGATTTAGGATTAGATAATTTCAAATTGGAAATAAGATTATTCTCTGGAAATACAACCCACAGATGAACAACAGAGAAAGATGGGAAAAATCTATGCCAAAGAGCATGAATTCTATGCTGCAAACATGTATTTACAGATGCTGACAGGTACCAGTAAACCAGCTTCTGCTACTGGGTCACCTTTTAATGCTAGATTTATGCCAAAGTCCTTCACTGATGTCAGTAAGATTCCTTCTGACATGCACAGAGACAAATATGACCAGACAGTACATTGGACAATGTTCCTGTGATAGCTGGGTACATATCTGGTTGTCTTCCAGCCCTTCCTTGCAAGCAGACACATTCAGTGTATGTGAAGACAGGCATATTTCCCAGCATGGACTGGGAATGCTATTCACAAATTTCCTTTGGTATATTCAAGCAGGCATCTCAAATTAAACTAAACTCAACCCAACAAATGGCCTTACTTTTCCTTTCTCTTTTTTTGAAAGGGATTTATTCTAATGATAAATTAATTTAACTGTCAGGCAAAACCACAGATGGGCGAACATGACAGATTGATGTAGCCAGATGGAATAATGTTTGTTTTTATCCACAATCAGTGGGCACAGCAGTGACAGCCTTTTAATGCTGCTTTACATGAATCAAGTCCTCTGAAACTTGACTGGAATTATGTCATGAGAAATAAATAGCCCAGCTGGAGCCAGAGATAACAGAGAGTGTAAGGCAATGGTGGTGCAAGATTGCTTCAGGGGAAAAATGCACCCAGAAATGGTTGAATGTAGCAAACCCAAGGCCTGAGAAGAATCAGCTGACCGGAGGGAATGTTTTGGCTGTCACTGACTCCTTGTAGGCCAGCAGTGGAGGTCTCTACATCATTCAGAAGCAGTGAAAAACACAGAAAACCAGTTTTCTTGGCAAGTGCCACTTTTCCACTGCTACCTCCACTGGTATCTGCTCTTCTTCCTCCTGCCTCACTATCAGCTCCAGATGCAGACCCTTCTAATACCACATGATGTGCACGAACCCCACCATCCATGCCTGTCTCCATTTCATGCACTCATTTGCTGGGGGCTTTCCACTTACACACAGGGGCTTTGCATTGGAGCAGGATTTTGTATCAGGGCAGGGTTTTACTCATGTGACCTCCATTTTGTGGTTTGCTCACTGCCAGATTTGAAAAGAGGAATCTGGACCACTGGTGAAGTTCTCACCTCTCTCCCCACTGGAGCCCCTGACTCTTTTGTCACAAAAAGACATAGCTGTAAGTGCTTTCCAAGAAAAGCAGCAGTGTTGTGCTAAAAGTGCCGACTGGCAGCAGGTTGGCATTGGGTTTCTTTGTTAAAAGATAACAGAGCTTACGTTTTCCGGGAGAAAGAAAAGTCCTATTGATATAATAATATCATGCCAGGCAGACAGCCCTGCTTGTGTAATCCGCTTTGAGCACAATGCCGTGTTGTGGCTCGAGCATTGTTTCCAGCTGAAAAGTGGCTGTGATTTGCCTGGTCAAGGACGTTATCCTGACTGACGGGTCTACAAAAGGAGACAGCATGTGTGGCTGGCTGAGAGGCCAGGGGAGTCTACCTGAGGGGTGAGAGGATTGGGCAAGGACTGGGGTGCGGGGACCTTTCCATGTGTGCACCTCCTATGGGTCAAAAGGGTGCCAGGGGCATTCCACGGAGCTGGGGGAATCCCACCGTGCTGGTGGCATCCCACAGAGATGGGCTGCAAGGGAAGCAGTGATATTTCTAAGTCTGACAGCATTATACAAAAAGAATTAGACACTGTTTGCAAACCCCCTTGATTTTCACTTGTATTTTTTGCTGCTTACTGGCTATTGAAAGGCCAAGCTGGTTTACACTTTCAAAAGGCGTGATGAATATGAGAATGTTTCTTAACAAAGAGTTAAAAGATGATACCAGGTTGTAGGCAGGAATCTGCCTTAGGTTTAAATCTGTAAATTGCCCCTTTGCCTTCTATCTCTTCTTGACAATTCAGGTGCAATCAGAAAGACACCATTGCTTCAAAGTGTTGATCCCAGCTTGCTTTGGATCATACATCAGTTTTGTGCCAAATTTTGATAAACTTTGTGAGCACTTCTGTCACCTTATGGGCTAAGCTTTGTTTTTGCAATATAGCTACGGAGTAATAGAGTTTGTAGCAGAAAGTCTGCTGCAAAGTTTTGCACGTATACCTACTAACCCTTCTCCAGCTGCACTGGCAAAATTGTGTCTTCTATGTAAAGTGGTTTATTACAACCACTTGTGTCATAACGACCATCCCTAGGCTTTTGCAAAGCCTTCTTTAGGGCTAAACTCAGCTCTCAGGTATACAATGATAAATCTGGCTCATACTGAAGTCACAAAGCTCATTCGTGGGTCTCATGCTAGACATTTAAACTGAGGGTGAGTTTCACTCAAACGTGAGAAGTGTGTAACAGCAGCATGGCCACATGAGAATAGGAATCAGATGGATAAACAGGACAAAGAATGCAGGAAAAAAGAGATTTTTTCTCCTCTTTGGAGTTTGATACTCAATCAACGTCCTATCTCCAGCAAAAAAAATATTTCGGTATTATATTGATGATAAATGAGCACCTGCAGGGCTCCAGACCAAACCATCCTCATTTTCACGACATATTCAAGGGATGGCACTAGGAGATAGTGCCATGATGATGGCCAGCACATGTGTTCTGCAGCATCAAAGGACTTCTCTGTTCTCTGAACAGGAATTTCAGAATTTCAATGCCAAGTAGTCCTGTGCTGGTCTTCAAAATCAGACTGGTTTTCCCTCTCCGCATGGAAAAATGGGTGTGAAGTGCCATGCATGTAATGAAATCGAACTCTGCTCTGGACATTCCAGACTGCCAAGCAAAGTGTGGCTGGGACAGTAGCTGATTACTGAGAGAAGTGCATCACCTGCAGCCTCTGACACCAGTCCCAGCTAAGGCGTATCATTTTTTGACAACTTTCCATCTGGTACTGACCAGGCCTGAACACGCTTAATTAGTGAGATCTGATGAGTGCTAAGCCTGAGGTTGTATTAGTCTTGCTTCTAAATTTGGACACATGCTTTGAACTAGTAATACAGGAGTTAAAAGCATCATGTAAACAGGATTAGACTTGGCTCCCAAAACCTTGGCTTCTTCCTTGTTTGAGGGAATAAGAGACAGCAAGAAAGCACACAGTAGAGCAGATGGTTCAGACAAAAATGGCTAGCAACTCTGAAAACACACCTTTCAACATCTGTCTCTGAGCATGCAAGAACATGGTATGCCTGGGGTCCTGCGATGGGTGTCAGCACTCGCAGGTGGGACGACGTGCCTGCGAAAGCAGTGGCATTCAGCAGCAGCGGGGAGGGGAGTCTGCCCACAGCCCCCGCTGAGCACGGGCCTGGCCATCCCCTTCAGGAGATACATCCCATGGGATGGCGCTGCACATCCGCCCTGACTGGAGCAGGCAGCGCTACGGAGCAGCCTGTGAAGGTGCATCAGGAGCCAGTCTCCCTGCTGAGAGGGATAACAGGAAATCCACGGCCCTTATTGGGAGCTGGCAAAAGCCAGCTGAGCAAAGCTTCCAGGTGGAAAGCAAAGAAACTTTCCAGGGAAAGAACCTTGTAAGGCTCACCCCATGGTTGCAGCACAGCACTTAGGTTGTTCCCTGGATCCAGATCTTGTATTTCTGAACTTCACACACCAGGCAACCGCTGCCTCCAACCAGGGTACAGTGCCGACACAGTGAGCCCTGAAGGAAATGAAATATGAAAGCTTTTCACTCAGTGTTGTGGTGCAGGCATTTATCTGGGGATTTGCAGTCTCAGCAGGAGTGCACAAAGAATACATGGAGCTTGATATGTTTGAAAATATGTCAGATGGCACTGAAACCCATGTGCTGATGGATGTATGCAACTCAGCATGTTTCATATATCTGAAGTTTAGCTTCATGAGGGGAATTTGAGCTTCAGGGAGCACAGTAATTTTCCAGAAGAACACCTTCATATGTGTAAATTCAGCCTAGAACACTGAAATCCAGGTCTGGTCTGATCTCTCCTTTGACATTTCCCAATGTAAGTATTGAACAATAATTTAACATGTCTTGTGAAAATGATCATGGATGACCCCCAGTTTTGGAGCTCTGGGTAGCATGAATGCTCTGAGAAATGTATGTTCATGTATGTTTGTGTTTTTCCCATCCAATACCCGGCATCCCTGAGCAGGGATCTTCCAGGCTAGCTAGAATTCCTTAATTTGCATTTCTGTTTGAGAGGGAACTAAATCCCCTTTATGTGCTATTTTGCCTTCTTTTCTTTTTCTCATTTATCTGCAGATGTTTTAGAATTGGAGTAGAGTGCTTAGAAAAAATATCTTCCAGCTAATGAACAAAAGACAGCATTTAATTTAGTCACTCTCAAGTAAACTAGGCAAGCCATTCAGACATTTGTAGCCTAACAAGATCATCAAAGCTAAGAGGCTTGTATATACTACTCCTATTGTTCTGGTGAATTATTTGCCTTGTACTTAGGGCAGTTTGTAAACTGTTTCTCTCTATATAATGAGAAGGAATTTTACACATGTAAAGAATTCTCCATGCTTCAGTTTACAGATGTGATTTAACAGTCCTTGCCTTCAGAGAGCTGGATGAAGAAATATCTGAGGTATCTAAAATATTATAAGAGGGGTCAGAAACGGCACTGAGAACTCAGGACTGGCTGCTTTTCTGGACTCATTTAGCCTGCTGCAGTGAAAGAAGTGCTTTGACTTTTGGAAAGTGTGTTTAATGGGCTTGGAAGGAAGTGTACAAAAGCCAAAAACATCTTCTGGAGAGTTTGAAAAACATCCTCTATTCTTCTTTATGTATTTGTTTTCCCACTGAAAAGTAATTTCAGTGGAACATATCAAAATGGCTTGCTGTGAAGGTATTCCAAACATTATGAAATACTTTATATATAGTCTCCATATCATAAAGTGGAAAGACTCATCTTCTGAAACCCTTTTTTTCCTTGTCTTAAATATTTCCAAATGAATACACACCCAGAAACTGGAGCTTTTCACACACTAGGAAAAGTAACATCAGCTCCTTCCTTTGCCCCAATGAATATTAGATGAGTTTGTTCCATTTGTAGAGGTGGTGGCCCTTAAGCATCAGCCTCCTCTGAAGGTTCCTCCAACTCCTCTCTGAGTTCCTCCTCACTCGCTTCCTTCCAGACTCCTGCATTTCACTGGCCACTTTTGTCTCCAAACATTGGACTTCACCTCACTCGCAAACCTGTGGTCTGGACCACACTTAGGAGAATATTGGTGCAGATACTTTATTTGAGATTTTAAGACGTGTGTCACTACGGGCTATGACCAACACAGCTCTGTTAGTGGCTCTGAGATTCAACACTGAAATCTTTGCTCCTTTGGACTACATCTCTTTTGGCCCAGTCGAGATTTGTCTTCCTTTTTCCTTAGTCTTGTTGAGTCCAATTCAAATTCTGTGCTGAAAATGAACTTGGAAGAAAATAAACAGAATGTGCATTTTCACAATCATGCAATTTTTTTTTCTGCCTAAGTGAATTTTTTGTAGTTAAGGAAAGCTTCTTCAATACTAGTGTGGTAGGCCAGAATTCCTAAAAAATAGATAATAAAGCTTGTTCTCTGCTTTGTACTTTGTGCTTAAAGCAATTCAGGAATATGAACCTGGTCCAAAAAACTGGGCACTGGTATCACTGTTGAATCTCCCAGAAGAGGAGCCATATGTGGCTGCCTCCCTCCCAGGTTTGTTTTACTGTATACAAAACCCCAGCTGCACTCCTGCCTACATCACCAGTCACAATTCCTTCTTCATAAAGTCAGAGTTTCTCCCTCTAGCAACAGAACTTTCCTTGTGGGAAGGACAAGACACTTCCGTGGTTTACCCCAACAGAAGACTCTGATTTTCCTTGTCTTTGACAAAGCACACATCTACATCCGCACCCATTTCATTCCTCTGCTGCTTCAGTCTCCCATGAAATTCTGCATCTAGGGGTTTTTTCACATATTTCTCAAGACAGCTTGGGAACAAACATGTGCCTTGTTTACTTAGCAGTATCTTACTGCAGCCTTAGGCCATGTCAGACAGCCTTTTAATTTGGATTAATTTAGTTTCTTTCTCTCTCTTTGCACCTTTCCCCCTCAATAGCTCTGTTTTAGGCCACCGGGACAGTACCAGTTGTCACTTGCCAGCAGATGATGTCACCATCACATACCTTTGCCGGGTCTCTATTTTCACAAGAGGTAAGTTCCTCTGGATCTCTGGACAGACTGCACGGTTTAGACTGAATCTGAAACATAGAGCAATATATTTGACTTTCCTTTCAACAGCTATAGTTCCTGAAATTTAATGATTTGGTATGAATTCTGCCCAGATCATCTTAATCTCCACATTTGTCTTTGAGCAATTTTTCTGCCTGCAACAGATCCAAATTTAACATTTTCGGTTAATGTCAATGACATGCTCCTACCTCCAGTTCATTAACAAAGCTGTTAGAAACCTTTCGTTGGTCCTTAGTATGATTTACTATGTGTTGCTGCTTCTCATGACGAAGCGGGGCTATTAGTGGGTCTGGAACATTGCCAGTGTGCCTGGAAATTTTCCGTGTCTCCATAGTTCAAGTCCTGCCTGCAAGACAAGCTGCTTAGAAGATAGAAACAATAAAATAACACAGTTTTAGACCATGGCCATTTCCTCTCTTCTGAAACAGAAGTTGCTTCTTTGTGATTTTACATACTCCTCAATACTTTAGCAGTGGCACTGAGCCTTTCCTGACCACAACACTTGAGTACTTAGAGTGCTGTGGTTCAGAAAGTCTTCTTTCTTATTTCTAAAGCAGCTGAGCTATGGGAACAACACACTGTGATGATTCTTCTTATTTATTTACTTATTTATGGCCTGAATTGTTTTTGTCTTTCTTTGCTGTCAAATTAGATCTTGCTGGCATTTGCTTTAGAGTGACTGTTTCCAATCTTGATAGATGGCATTTCTCTGCAGTAGTGCTGAAAATTGCTTCTCTTAATGAAACCATTTCATGTTTCTACATTAAAATCTGCAAAAAACCTCATTAAATTTTCATTGTCTACCAGTATGCAGCCAGTCAAAGACCTTATAAATAAATGCTTTTGCTCTTTTTGAGTCAAATGATTAAACCTGAAAAGATCAGTTAGAGGACATACAGTTTAGGGCTTCAGTTTGCATAGAAAATTCTCTCAGATATCACACAAGATACATGCAGCAAAGGTGAAATAAGATTCCTCAAGTCTTGCTCCTGTCTCATTATAAGCAAGGGCATCTGTTGCCTGTAGTGACCAATCTACTTAACATTGCTCTTGCTGGGTGCTTTCGGTGAAGATCTCTTCTTTGTAAGCATCACCGTCCAAGCTGGAGGTAAGGTAATAGCATTTGGTGACTGCCAGAAAAAACCAGCTCATCACGGACAGCCCTCCACACCCCTCCTGCAGAACCAGGCTGAGGAACTTCTAGTTGCTGATTTTCACACACAGACAAGTTATATCCAGAGCATTTCTGCCACACTCAGAAGTTCCCTGTCTACCACTCCAGTGACACGGGGAGTGGACAGGATCTCACGTGTAGCTCCTGACAGAAACAAAAGTCACAGGACAATTCAGTGCACCTGGATTTTAAAAGACAATCTGCAGAGAACAGTGAAAAACAATATTTAATAGTCTTCCCCGTTCTTTTCTTGATTTCTTTTCCCAGGCTGATACCTTGATCAAGATGTCATGGTGAAGCCAAAGGAAGAAGAGAGACAGCACTTCAGAAATCAGACCCAGGACCTCAGAGCTGAACTGCTGCCTTGAAATCAGCCGATGTGTGCATGCCTGAGTCCAGGGCTGCTTCCCGTCCCTCTGAGCAGCTGTGGTTTCACTGTAGTATCATACGACCCCCTGCTGGCCTCATTTTTCTCCTCAGCACTTCTGGCATTCCAATTTTTCTGGTTTTTCCCTCCTCTGGGATCTCCAAGGTGTCACCTCCTGCAGGCACTCCTTTCTGAGGATGAAAGTAACATTTTTGGGAAAGGATGGCCTTTCGACCGGTGTTGCCCAGCATTGTGCTGCTCCCTCTGCAGCGGTGGTGACGGTCCCTGGCAGGAACCGACCGTATCTCAGGCTAATGAGTTGTCAGAAACCCGTCCCTGTGCCTCGCCTCCCGGGCAGGTTATTATTATGAGGGCTGTCAGTGGCGGGTGAGGATGGGGCAAGCAATCCATTTCTGCAGCCAGCGGGGAGCTGCGAATCTGTTCACAGGGGATCAGCGGGGTGCTGTGGGAACCGGCCTGCCCTGCAAGCGTCCACCAAGGGCTACCATTCAAGAGAGCACCGTGGGTTCATGGCGAGCGCAGCGAGTTTGCCTCTAATGTATGCCCTAATGAGTCAGCGGAGGGTGTTCTGCCTGCCTGAATGTCTTTAGTGTGGCAAAGCGGAGTGGACATTCCCATACAATAGTGGGCTTAAATTCAGCTTCTCACCGATGTCTAATTCATGGGCGGAACGGCTTTTGTAATACCTATAGAAGAGAAGTACAGTAGGTCATTTCTTCAACTAATTGGAGTTGACAATCCCATATCTATCCATATCTCAGAGCCTTTTGCACGCAGTTGGAAAGGGAGGCATTTCGTCTTTGCTCATGTGGTCAGCCACCGGGAAGGGAAAATAATGTATGTATGGGTTTCTGCTCTAGGCAGTCACAGATCTGCAACAAAAACTAATATAACCTAGCAGTGGCTTTTTCACTTAGTTAATGGCAGGTAGAGCAGTAAGGGTTATCCTTCTTACCTTCATTCTCCAGCTTTTAAACAATGCTTCCTTTCCCCCACCCAAGGTTCAGTGTCTCTGCTGGGCACCGTTTTCATGACTGCCAGTTGCCCTGCGGCACAGAGACTCCATCGTGCACAAGTCTTCTGGGTGCCATCGTAACATCAAGGGTCAGAATAATACAAAACGCCCCTGCTTTGCAAACAGGAGTTTCACAGCTTGCTGAAGGCCACTTGCTGGACCAGTGGCAGGGGTAAGAGTGATCCCTGACCCCACGGCTGTAATGATAAAGTGCATTGAAGGTGTCACGTGTTTTAGTCTTTTTAGGTGTGACATGAACTTCTATTATCAACACTTTATCCACTGCCTCGTTCAGACACAGCAGCTGTCTTTGAGTGTACACAGAGAGTATTAAGGCTTCCAATTTAATCTGGCACATAACACCTGAAGAAGAAAACTTTCCAAATTCTGTGAGGAAGCCAAATGGGCACTTTGGAGTGATGTGCCAGTTAAAATTTGATCCTCTCCTTTCTTCAATAGACCATTCTCCCCTCAAAAACATCAGCCACAGAACTAAGTCCCTTCCCCACCTATGACAGTGTTTGGGAAGAATTAACAGTGGTTTGAGCTAACTTGGGGGATTTAAACTATAGGTTGGGGTTTTTTTTGGTTTTTTTTTTGTTTGTTTTGTTTTTTTGTTTTGTTTTTTGTTTTGTTTTTTGTTTTTTTTTTAATAAAAGCTTGGGTTTGTCCACTCGTCATGGTAAAACCTCCGGACTTTCTCAGTGCAGTCCTCAACGCTGTTAACAGTACATGATGAAATCATATAAGTAAATTACTGGCCTTTTCCATTTACTAAAGGCTTATTCCACATGGGATCCAAAATGTAGAACATGGTAAAATTGCCATTGGTTGGTCCTTCGTGCTGGGACTGAAGGAGACTGTAACACCACCAGGCTGGAGACAAATAAACTTTACACATCAATCCTATTGACTCAGAGGTCATTTAGTTGTTCTTGATTTGACATGGAAGTTTTGTAAGATGCTATAGAGCTAGGAAGCAGAATAAAGCCACACAATATATAGAAAAAAGATGAGATAAATTGCAACCTAATTTTTCTAAATATGTTCATTAAGGGTATTAATTTACTTAGGAAAAAAACTTTCCTATGTTTTTGCTTTTAGAAAATAATGATCTGCTGGAAGTGTGGGAAATATGTTTTTAAAAACCCAGTAAATGGAGCACACGTCAGTAAAGACAGCTCAATTTCGTTACGGTGCTGTGATCACAAAAACATTTTCTACCATGCAACTTTTAATTAGTCTCGCAAAAAATTATTCTGCTTCACTTATACAGAGTACAGTAAATGGCTACATAAATGCATAAGGAATGAAATAAATACGCTTTGTTCTAATGTGGTGACCTTTGGGAAATAAGATGATAAGAGAATGAAGTTTCTTTCTGTTTCCCCTTGTATTTATCATGTGGCAAGTCAATGTTCCTTCACGAAATACAGTAATTATGATAAAAAATAAACTGAAGTGAACTTCTTCACTTCACACTTCAACAGTCTTCCAGCCATACAGACGCATTCATGCATGTATGGCTGTCATTTCCAATCCAGACAATTTTTGATAAGCTTTAGCTGTTCTGAGGTGCTGCCAGTTTGAGTGACAACCTTGATACCTGCAACTAAATGGTTAATCTGTTCACCATTGTGAATGTAATCAGTGCTCTCAGACACAGTGAAATCCCACATTTTTCTGATGTCTGAAATAAAGTGGTTGCTAGTAAATAAAATGGAGTATATGTACATATAATGTCCAGCACATAAATAAATATTAATATGCATGGTACCGTCTGTACGCGTTCTGTGGTGCCATGTATGTATATATACACACATATGAGTATTAACCAGACAAAATATGGAAAGGAAAACATATTTTAAAAAATATATAGAATAGGTTTGCTTGTGCTACATATAAAAAAAGCCCCTAAGTGATGCTTTTCATTACAGCAACATTTCAGATGTGCAGCTTGGGTCTGAGTCATGTGTGCTCTATGACTGTTTGGTATAATTTAGCATCCAATTCCTGTGGAACTCAGGAGCACTCTGCCCTTGAAAGCACAGTCATTACTTCCATCCTGCTGCTATTTAAACACACTTGAGGATGATGTGTACTTCCAAACGTGAATAAAGCAAAATCAGTGAAAGCAAAGGTTATGTAGGCAAAGGGTATTCAGTTTCCCTCATTTGCTAAAGACATTACAGCTCCAACCAGTGTGCTGAGCTTGCACCTTTTAGTCCATTATCTGAGTTTGGAGTCAACTTGGCAACATAAAAAAAGTTGTATTTTCATTTGTATAAGTGACTATATATTCATATGTTTGCTCAGCACCAGAAACACTGGTCTGCAGTATTTTCCATCTATATTTAGCTTACTGATGGTGACTACTCAGGGGAAAAAAAAACCAATTGCATGCAAATTTTCAGAATAAACTCCCTGAAATTCTTATGAGACCCATAAAGAAAACATATAGTATGAATAGCGTATTAAAGGAATGGGGTTCCTTTATGTATAACCTCAAAGGTACCTCACAAAACACGTTCTTAAGTCTGGTAAATGTTGCCCTTCAAATACCACAAAAAGTAGACCTATATAATAAAGATCTTTGCCGACATGGCCCGTGGGAAACTCCCTCCACAGAGCTAAATTCAGCTAATTATTAAATGATGACAAAGTATCACGGCATTCAGGTTTCCAGCCACTCTTATCTTCTGGATGGGTAAAGTGTCTGCCAGGGTCTTCCAGTGGGAGCTGGAGTCCCAGTGCTGGGACAGAAGCACCGCCACCCACCGCCACAATCGCACTTCGCCTCAGACAGATCAGTTCGGGGGGGCATGGGAATTGCCATCCACATCACTCTACTGAGAATTAGCTTATCAAATACTTAACAAAAAGTCATAGCTCCATTAAAATTCTTGGTGTCTCAACATGGTAGTACTGTGAATTAAGCTTAGACAAGACTGTTTAGCATTGAACTTTTTACCTGTTTTAAAATAAACCTTTAATTGTATCATTTAATCCTCTAGATCTCCTTTCCCTGAGATAAAACATGATAAGAGCTTCTTCCTGAGCATTTAAAGTAAAACCCCACAAAACCACAGATGAGCTGATGTGTTCTATGCCCAATGCACAGGAGTATGTAAATCCATAAAGTGTCACAGGAATGAACTAGCCCTCTTCCCCATATAATTACGTATCTTTTACAGTCTGTCAAAACAAGTAGTCACTTGCCTTACGTGAAGCATCATATGAAAGGAACGTCAATATCAGTCCATTGTAACCTACAACTGATCAAATAACCTTAAGAATCATTTAAGAAATACAACATTTTCCAGAAAATACTCAGAATTATGTATGGTTATGCTACATTTTTGCTTGCTGTGCAGCAAAAAAAAATGGTACAGAAGTTTAATATCTAAACTAGTGTTTATTATACAAAATCCATATCGAATGCATCTGTTTATTAAGTGTAGTTGGCAATGCGATTATTAAGGTCTCACTGTTTTCCATCCTAAGCTCCTCTGTCTTTGCCGCTTATAACTTTGGCAGTCTTTAACTGTTTGTATAAACATTTACAGGAGGCAGATCTCCAGAAAAGCTTTCCTGGAAGCAGGAAATATCTGCTCCTCCAAGCTGACATGTTTCAAGAAAATTTCAGAAGGTCATTTCCAAGAATGGTGCTTGGGAAAAAACCAGGTTCCTTTCCCCCTACTTTAAAAAAAAAAAAGTTTCTTCCAGAAGAAGCAAAGAGTTTTGGAACAAAGACTTGAGTGCTGCAGCAAATGGTCTCTGTTAAGCGTACACCTTTTCCTGTGTTTGCGAGATGCGGCCATGGTCTAACCCTTGAAGATACCCTAATCCTCCAAATCATCGCAGTTTGCGTGCAGTGGCTGGAGCGAGCCAGCTCAGACACCACAATACGTCTGTTGGCACAGAAGCAGGCTTTTTTCCATTGTTTTTATTACCCAAACTAGCTAAGTGTCTCTATCCTGCATTGCAGTAAACAATACAATCAGGGCACGATCTTCCCTTTGCTCGCCTGGTCAGTACCTATCCGTGCAAGTGTGTTTGTCACCGCATTCCTGGGCAGAAGAGTGAATCCCCTATCGAGCACCTCTGGGTCCTATTCCAAGAACACGCACCACTTACCCACCTGGGCCTTCCCATCACCTGCAGTGCACATTGCCACAGAGGAGACACTGCTCTGGAGAAGTAAGGCACCGAATGGATGGGAACACCTCTAAGACAATGCTGTGCTGCTGAGGCCACTCGTGCCAAGTGCAGACAGCAACAGTGGCTGCTGTCAGAGATTCAATGAACAGAAAAGCACCCAAAGGGAGCAGTGTGGCCGTAGGGCCAGGTCATCTGGGGCATGCAAGGAGCATCAGGAATTGTCAGTGCACCATCAGAAGCACTGAAATTGCTCATAGTATCTCTCCAGGCTCTTGGCCCAAGCAGGGAAGCCCAGGGCACATCAGCTGCCTCCTCAGAAACACCTGCTGGACAAAGAGAAGCCAGCTCTCATCCTCTGTGCTCTTCAGAAAAAACCTAACTGCTGTATAATTGATCTGAGTACTCAGCAAAACAAAAGCAGAAATGCCAAACTAAATGACAACTTACAGCTTTACAGGAAGCAGCTGTGACAAGGGAACACCAGCACATCAGTGCACTCCTGGCTAGAAATGAACCAGGTAGAGCTGGTCTTTGTGAGTTGTCATTGACATAACGCAGTAGAAACGTCACTGGCCAAAACTCCAGCTTACTGAGCTCTTAGAGAATTCTCAAAAAAGGCACTTCCGTGATAACACACCGCACCCAGCACATACAGCTGGGCACTGCCCCAAGAAGTATGAAAGTCAGGGCACTGGTAATTTGGGGATGGTTGGCATATGACCAGTGTAAACAGCTATAGCTGTGCTCTCTCTCCTGGATTTGTAACAGATGATGTGTGTTGAACCATGGGATTTTGAGTTATGAGCATACTGCAGTGTTTTGTGCTGTCTGCCTCGGCCATTTGGTCCTAATTAACTGACCATCCCCAGAGTTAATTGTAGGTTCCTATAGTCTATCCTATCTCGGGTAGGCTAAGCCTATGGGGTTTGCAGCGTTTGAGAAAGCCCGTCCACCTACACAAGCTCGGACTCCTGCTTGTTTCAGGCAGGCAGTGAGATACTCCGAGGTTCTGGTAGCTGACCACAAACTGGCTGCATGAAAGCTTCTCCTCCACTCTGCTCCACAGGGAAGGTTGTACACATACATTTGCCTTTACAGAGGACCCCTGGCAGCCCCTCACCTAGAGAGGCCCTCACAAAGGAACACCAGTTTAGCAGAGAGGCAGAAGCCACTGGAAGGCACTGGTCTCAGATGCAGGGCAGTGACAGCTGCCTCCGAGATGAGATGTGGGCCTTGGGCTCAGGTTCAAGCCAAACACGAATTGCAGACATCACCTCTGTCCCATTTCCAGAGCACAGGATGCTGGGGATTTTTTCTGTCTGCAGATCCTTCCTGGAAATGCGACTCTCTGGCCCAGCTGCCTGAGGACCAGCACTGGCTTTCCTGACAGGGGTGCAAATAACCTAGTAGACTCTAGAGAGGCTCCAACCTCAAATCACTCTTCTCTCTGGCTATCAGAAGAGTAGATGCATCTGGCCAAATTAATAGAACCACAGCACACTAAAGCTTCATTGTGTAATGGAGGGAGTTCAGGACATATTTGTCCCTTCAGCTGCCAGTCAACCTTGATGACTCAGGTTTCTTTGGAACCTGGTCTCCTATTTCTCTGCCTCATCTCTCCAGAGTATTGCTTGGGCTCGGACAGAGTTTTTTAGGAAATTAAGGAATCCTAGACTTATCTGCTTCTTTTAACCCAGCATCATTTACCTCTCTTTCTCCTATCCATCCAGCTAGTTTCCTCCTCCTTTTTCTCTCCTCTCCCCGCACAAGATTCACTGTTAAAAATGGCAGCAGATGAGCTCCCCTATTACAGCAGAGCTTGCCACCTAACACAGAGAGCCTCCAACACCAGCCAGACTTTCTCAGCTCTGATCAGACAGATTTCTCAAAACACCAACCCTTAAACCACTTCTGTGATTTGGAGCCAGTTATTAGTATCTACTAAGATGTTCGTGTGACAGCACAGTTACCAAATTCCTTCTTCACAATACTTGATCTCCTTCCTTTCGACACACACAAGTACACCACTTTATTATTTGTACTGATCACTTTGTTTTCCTCAGTACATAATTTCAATTCCAATTCATTAATGTCAAAGCATAAAAGAAACAACCGTACATAAAGCAACAAAAGTTTGCCAAACCCAGAAGATAACAGCTGATAATTAAGGAAGTCCCATTATTTCTTGGCAAAGAAGCCTGTGTTTTCAGAGACACATTCTTAAAGGGCCTCTCTTTAGTGTAGCTGCATAATTTGCATGAACACTATATGCACAGAAAAATAAGGTTTTCAATATGGATAAAAGGAGGCTTTAATGTTCCCTAATTTCTGTGCAATACCCGTCCCATGCCCCTTCCCATTGCCACAGCCTGGCCTTGTGACAGGTTCACAGAAGAGCCACTCTGGCAGATCTTTGATGGTGTGGACAAAAGATCTGGGCTTTTGTTAGCATATACCTGCCCCCCACCTCCACCCTCAGTCTCATTTTATACTGATACTGCTGCAGAAAAAAGATATTGTACTGGCCTGAAATGGCACATACATCCTCTACCCAAGAAGAAAACCTTCATTTCTATCTTCCCAGGCTCACCTCTGCCTCCTGCCCTGGGAGTCATTCAGAGCACAGTCTTCTGCTTGCTGGGCAAGTGCATCCCAAACAGACTTTTGCATTTTGTTTGTGTTCCCTCACATTACTGTTGCTAGCCACTGCCAGGCATGCAGGGCCAACAGCAAGTCTCCTGGTTTTTGTGGTTCCCCTGTGTCCTTCCCTTCAGCTGTTTCCAAGTGTTGCTCAGCAAGACTGAGCATCTATTCTGGTCTACAGTCTTACACTGAGATGAAAGTCTGTCAGCATGTGGAAAAAGGCATGTTACTTGGATCCAGCCTGAAACAGGCTAACCAGTTTTGTGCTTCCTAGTATTTGGATCCTGTGTATGCACCCCTGTAGCACAGCGTGGCTTTGTTTAGGTGTACGAGGATCTCGGAGAGAAATTGCAGTCCTCTGCTCTTCTGAAGTCTGATGTCACTACCTCCTGATTCCCAGTCACAATCCCCAGTGAAGCTCTGTGGTGGATGGTTATTGCCTCACATGGAGATTTGATCAAAGATGGTGTTATTAACATGAAAATCAGCAGAGAGGAAAGGTGTTTCTCTGGCAGAGATTTCTGAAAAAATAGTGCTTGAAGCAAAACTGTTTTACTCTGGCAAAACCCCATAAAGTCAGGACTATGCCCCATGTGAGGGCTGTTAACAGTCCACATAATACTGCTACAGCAGTTCCCAAGTCACCAAGAGCTGATAAACAACACAGATTTTCTGCACATACAAAAAATGTTGTGTTACTTATTGAAAAAGATTTTTAGACAACAGACAAATTATGGGCAAGATCGAATTTTCCATTCCAGTATGATATCTAATGGCAAATCTTCTATTATGCCTATTCTTGAAAGAAAAATAGATTTACTTCATGTCAATACTTGGCCTAAGTCCTAGGTCCTGTTCACGTTTTAACAGCATTGCTACAGCAGCAAAACTCCCCAGGGGTGCACAGAGCTTCAAAATGCTCCTAGGTCCAAAAGAGTC
Source organism: Dryoscopus gambensis (assembly GCA_013389985.1). Classification (NCBI taxonomy): domain Eukaryota; kingdom Metazoa; phylum Chordata; class Aves; order Passeriformes; family Malaconotidae; genus Dryoscopus; species Dryoscopus gambensis. The sequence continues at coordinate 165,231 of WEIT01016948.1, forward strand.
ATAACCACTGCATCCCCAAGAAGTTAGAACAGAGAGCTTGTCAGGAATCAGCTACTGCTTTGCACAAGGAACTTAACAACTGTCAACCTTAGACTGAGGTACTGTATCACCTTATATTTTCAAGGACCAGACTTGGTCTGGGAGTCTGGCAAGGCAGAGGAAGGAGGGTGGCACATCTTCACCTGGGACAAGTTTTTATGGGAGAGCAACAGGTCCTTACATGTCTTTGTCAATTATGAACCCAAGAGAAGCAGAAGCCAAAGCTCATCTGCCGCATAGCGGGGCTAACTCCGTGCCGCTACGCTGGATCCTTTCTGACGCAAACCTGTCCTTTGAAGCTGCTGTCTCCTGATGGAGCTTCCTTTTTGTTAACTCAGCTCTGCCCACTTGTAATTCAGGGCTGTGCTCTGATGGCTGCTTGAAGTTCTCTGACTGCAGCTGGCGCCCATGACATGGTGTCCCCGGTGTGATGGCAGAGTTGATGCTCTTACTGCTCTGGTGGACATGACTGTGTGGTATCAGAAGTAGATCGCCTGATGTGGAGTAAGAGTGCAGTGGAGGAAATCCCAGCTGACACTGGCATATCAATAGGAAAAGGCACAGGATGGTCATTAAATGTACAGCCCAGAAGCTGCAACATGGGGCAGCTCTGACTGTTTCCTTAATAGTGTGTTTATGGCAGGCAGAAACAGGTTATTGCAGGGAGTTTCTGTCTCGGCTGAATCAGGAAGGAGATCTGGGCTGCTGAGGTTTCTCTCAGCAATGGGATGGTACAGGGGCCCTCTCAGCCTGGTTTTGTGGCAACACAGTGCGTTAGTGATGTCAGTGAGCACTTGCACTTACACAGACAAGACCATCTAACCTGTCCCTCCACCAGAAACGCTGCTGCCCTTGAATGTCCAGCTGCCTAATGTGTTTCCTTAGGAACAGACTGTAGGCATTTGTGTTAAATTCCCACTCCTGAGCTGTAAGAGAAAATCCTGTCCATCCACTCAGGAGCTAAGGTTTGGATTAATCTATTACAACTCTTTCCTGTTCACTTCCTGTTGAGCAACAGCCTAAATACCCTGACCCAAAGGCAGAAAAGAATGCAAATTATTACTTCCCCTACTGCATGGGAAATACAAAGAAGACAAAAGATGAACTTCACCCCTGTACCGAAGGTCTGAAGATCAGTGTAAGAAGACTGTCTCTGACTCAGAATGAGTCAGTCAACAAGGTAAACAGCAAATTCCTCATAAGGGGGAAAGAAAAACAGCAGCTATTTCATTTCCTGATTAACTGAGTTATTCAGTTAACTACATCAGATGTAGTCATGCATTCTGTGCTTCCAGTACTCCTTCCTACCCTACCACCACGCAAAATTGCTGCGGACCCAGTCTGCAGCTGATGAGATTACCGACGCGTGAATTCATGGACCAATTATGAAACTAGAAGTCAAGAACTCTCGCTCTCTGACTTCTACACTGAGATCGATGATCCTGGCCAATGCTTGTTTTTTTGAACAATAGGGCTGGAATACTTACCTGAGGAACAGAGTGTATTAAAAACTGAATTTAAATGCTCCTATTTCTTGGTACACAAAAAGTTTTCCCAACATGAGTAGGAGACACTGTGGTCAAAATTGGTTCCATATGTAAAAATAAGTAGTGCTATTTACAGATAACATACCAAGCCTGTTACAATGCCATTCACAGACATACATGCTTATCCTTGTCAGAACAGTGCAAAAATTGCTCTCACGGTATGATTTTATTCAAGACACTCGCTCTAAGCTTATTGCATTCTGACACATTATACATGTTATCACATGAAATCAGCTATTCTATACCGCAAAAAGCATGAAGAATTTTGCTATGTATACCATTTCCCATTGCGTTAATATTTTACTTACATAGTCTAAACACAGACTTCCTTACAAAAAAAAAACCTTACAACTTAGTTACTCTTTCAGCTGGCCCATAGTGCGTCCTGCTACCAGAAAGATAATTAGCATGATTTTGACATTGTTTCTGTTGCCCAGAATTAATTCTAATTAATTAGAAATAATTACACTTATTTCTAATGGTCATGGAAGTGCACATCTAAATATCTTCACAAGAAGTTGCACCTCAGCATGAGGAAGAACTTCATGTTGATGGTGACAGAGCACTGGAACAGGCTGTCCAGTGCAGTCTCCCTCTCTGGAGACACCCCAAACCCACCTGGATGTGTTCCTGTGTCACCTGCTCCTGGTGGCCCTGCCTTGGCAGCAGGGCTGACTGGATGATCTTCAGAGGTCCCTTCCAACCCTAACAATTCTGTGGTTCTGTAACTGCATTTTTGATATATGCTAGTTACCAGGAATTACAATTCCATCTGCTTCACTCCTACACGTTCATGGTGCCACTGTGTCTAAGGACAGTCTGAATCTGGAGAAGATGGCTTGTGGCGTCAACAGCTTTAAACGCGCAGATTTGAGGAGGCGATAATGGGTTTGCTTTCAACACTAGGGCATTAGACTCGCCTTTGGAAGGTGAGGTGCACAAAACCCAAAATAGTTCAGTCACTGACAGGTTAAGTTTCCTGAATGTGTGTTTTCCACATTCAGCACCCAATACTCTGAAGATCAAGGGAATACGCTGTATGCAGGAACAGAAACACACCTTGTGGCATTTGATGAATTTATACATCGAGTAGTACAAGACATTAGTGAGGACGTGACAAATTGGTACACGGTACAGACACTGGTTCAGCGTATTTGCGTGTCAAGGGTTAAGAGTCACAAGTTATAGTTAGTGCAGGACTGACGTTCCACGACTCTCTCTACTCCCAAGAGAAGCTCCGGAACATCTTTGCCTGGGAGTCAAATGACCCTGACAGGGAATTCGCACTTATGTGTCTTATAAACTCTGAGAGTTTCTATCCTTGCGTGTGGAGTCGCGAAAAGCTGCTGGTCCGCGGATTTATTTCCACAGACGGATGGACGCCGCCCGGCTTTCACCGCCCGCGGGGCTCGCAGGCACCAGCAGCAGAGGCCGGCAGAGCCCTCGCCCTCCCGCCCGGTGCCACGGCCAGCGCACCGGTCAGGCGCTGCCACCTCGTGGG
>WEIT01016948.1:175195-203459 GCA_013389985.1 Dryoscopus gambensis
GCCTGGGCGTGCTGCGGGGCGCCAGCCTGGTGGTGGGGCTGTGAGTGCGGGGCCGCCGGGGCGGGGGTCCGGGAGCAGGAGCTCCGGGCAAGGGTGGAAGGCATCCCCCAGGCGCGGGGGTCCCGGTACCATCCTCAAGCTCCACTGGGAGAACAGCCCCAAAGAGGCTGTGGCTTCCCAGGGCACGGGGCATGATCCAGGTCCAGGCAATCAGTGGCAGTTTGATTTCTGTGAGGGGAAGAGTGCCCTGCGGGTAGATACCTGCGGGACCAATGCTGCTGATCCACAGGAGGAAAACAATGTTATCTAGCAGGAATTAGAAGAGAAGAGTACCAAGGTGTCGTCCAGAGGGATCTAAGCAGAGGACACGCGTTGTGGCAAACAGCTTGAAACGCATGGCATTACCCCAGTGTTTGCTGTGCATCTGTAAAATGAACAAACTACCTCCACATGTGCTTCTGCAGTCCTCGTGAAGGTCCTGCCCCTATTGTTCCAGGAGCTCTGTTGTTGAGCACTTGACTTTTAAATAGTCTCCCATGTTCTTTGTTCATTGTCTGTGTTTTTCAGGGATGGTTGTATCAAGGCTGTGGGCCAGGCAGATGTTATTCGCAATCAGTTTTCAGAAGCAACATTTGAAAGGATAATTGACTGCTCTGGGAAGTGTGTGTTACCAGGTAGGTGTATTTTTCATAATGCTACAAAGGAAGAGCACTGCCAGCAGGTTGAGGGAGGTGATCTTGTCATTCTACTCAGCCCCAGTGAGACCACATCTAGAGTGCTGTGCCCAGTTCTGGGCTCCACAGTACAAGAGAGACATGGAGCTCCTGGAGTGGGTCCAGTGGAGGGCTACAAAGATGATGAGGGGACTGGAGCATCTCTCTTATGAGGAAAGGCCGAGGGAGCTGGGTCTGTTCAGTCTCAAGAAAAGACGACTGAAAGGGGACCTCATCAATGTCTGTGAGTACTGATGGGAGGGTGTCAGGAGGATGGAGCCAGGCTCTTCTCAGTGGTGCCATGCAACAGGACAGGAGGCAATGGGCAGGAACTGATGCACAGGAAGTTCTATCTGAACACAAGGAAGAAATTCTTTATGGTGGAGCTGACTGAACACTGGAACAGGCTGCCCACAGAGGTGATGGAGTTTCCCTCACTGGAGATATTCAAGGGTTCTTTTGGGCTTCGTGGTGGAGCTCTGTCTCCTCCTGTTTTGTCTTTAGATCTGTTCCTCTGTGTCATAGATCACAATAGGAATGTAGCTGGCCCACAGAGTCACTCTTCAGATTCACTGCTCTTTTCTGTATTCTCTCAGCCCCTCAGCCATTCAGCCACAGAGCTCAGTCTGTCCATCCTGCCCACAGATGTTTGGAGGCAAAAGGGATTTTAAGTCACATACTCTGCAACTTCGCGTGATTAAGAAACCCCCCAAAGCTGGGCAAGTCTACTGCATGTTAAAGTATCCACATGGTGTTAGCACATGAGCTGTCAGACCTCTGTTTCTCTTACAGTGGCCTTGCCATTCAGCAGTGTCAAAGCGTAGAAAGCGTAGAAAGGCTCACACTGTAGTAAGTGTTGCTAGAGGAAGTCTAGTGTGCTAAGCCCAGCCTAAGCAGTTTGCTTTTTTTTTAGAGTACAGGCTTAAAGTCTAATGAACTCTTTCAGAGTTTGTTATTTGTCCTTTCTTCCACAATTTGAAAACATTATCAAAATAACATGAAAAACTCAGCAAACTGATACATTTACCTGGAGACATTTTGCATAAGGTGTCAGACCTAAACAAAAAATTGAAAGAAAATAGCCTCTGAAGAAAATCCTAGCTATTTAGCTGGTTGGATTTTTATTTTTCTCTAACCAATAGAGACTTTTCAGGGGAACTTCTGCTGTCTACTTAATTTGCTTGCATGTTCATAATCTTTTCTCTTACACAGTGAAGTAACTCAAGTGTACATTTACTTTGTTTTCTTTAGGCCTGGTGGATGCACATACACATCCAGTGTGGGCTGGTGATAGGGTTCATGAGTTTGCAATGAAGGTAACAGCATAAAATTACACAGATGGATTTTTCTTCTTCCTCCTTTTTTTTTTTTCATGTATAACTATTCTATTTCCTAGTGACTCTCATCTTTCTTTCATAGAAAAATATATAATTTCTGTTAGAAAATCTACCTGAGGGAGGAGGGATTTTTGAATACTGGTAGGCTGAGAGAGGAGTGTACCTGCATCCTTTGCAGCCAGCCTTGATATATTTTTGCATTAACTGAAGCAATATAGGAGTGCTGCCTTCTATTACCATCTAAATCTTGATAATTTTTTTTCTCCCTATTTCTTTTCCACATAAATGAATTTTGAGCTAGAGATCAGTTTTCCCCTTGGACTTGGAGGAAAGCAAATTCTCTTTGTGCCACTTCTTACATCATTTCTTCACTTAAGTGGAAGAGAGAAAGAAGAAAAGGGGGAGGGAGGGAGAATTAATGGGGATTTTTTTTTCTCCTCTCTTTGTCTCTCTCACTGCAAAGAGACCTCAAGGCACTTTCCAGTATCTCTTGGATGGAAAATGCACAGTTCATAGCTAATTGTATGGCGGGGGGGTGTTTTTTGTTTTCTTTTCTTTAACCCAAGCTGGCAGGTGCATCCTACATGGAGATCCACCAGGCCGGGGGAGGAATACATTTTACTGTGGAGCACACGCGGAAGGCCACGGAGGACGAGCTGTTCGCCACTTTCCAGCACCGCCTTGAGCGCATGCTCAGAGCAGGGTCCACGCTGGTGGAGTGCAAGAGTGGATATGGCTTGAACTTAGAAACCGAGCTCAAAATGCTCAGGGTGATTGAACGTGCCAAGGAGTCCATGGATATCGGCATTTCCTCAACGTACTGCGGAGCTCACGCTGTGCCCAAGTAACAGGACTCGTCTTTTCTCTTGTTAAGCACTGCTGCTTGGCATTGAAAATTGGCTGTTATTTTCAGAAGGGTCTCTTCTGCTTCACTCCTGAAATACAACATACTTGAGAAAGCCAGTATTTATAAGAGGCTCTCCTAAATTTTAATTTGAAGGGAGGCAGGGGAGCATTATTTAATGATTCCTAAATGCCAGCATAGTCTTAGCACAGAACCCCCACCTCCAGCCGATGCTCATGCTGAACATAACACAGATTAGAGGGTTTCCTGTACAGAAAGTTCTTCTGCTTGCATTTGCTGCTATCCTTCAAACTTAGTCTCTGCCATCAGATTTTATTTTGGCCAGCTAACAACAAAAAATACCATATTTAATCCTTATATACCTCCATAAACAAAGTTTAATTATGCTTCCATTCAATGAAGACTTGCATACATCTTATAGCTATGAGATGAGTGGAAAGTTAAACTAAATGTGTTTAATCACAGTTATTCTGATGGTTCAAGTAGACATATCATAAAAATCCTTTCTCACTTTCGATTTTTATTTTGCCATGATGAAAATAACATCTTCATGTTACCAGATTTCAGTGTATGAAGGAATTAATGAGGAGTTTTAGCGAGATATTTTGACATACTAAGTGGTAGGCTGCTGCAAGACAAGGCTTGTGAGATAGAGGCAGGCTCATTATGTGGCAAAATTCAAGAGATGTTCATTAAAAGAAAAAAACAGCATACTCCACAAAAACCCCCAACCTCTCCTGACATGCAAGAAAACACGACCCAGAAAATATTTTTTGCAATTTAATTCTTGTGTATTTGGAGCAGGATGGTAAATTATCCTTTGTCAGTATAACTATGGAAAACAAATCCTGTATCATCTTCAGCAACTGGAAGATGGTTAAGAATAAAGTAACTAAAATCAGCTGAAAGCACCAACTACTTCTCTCAAGAAGTTCTACTAAAATTTAGAGGACTTAATGGTAAAATAAAATTGACCTTTCACCCAAACGATATATATATTTCCTAGTCCTTCCTTTTTCCCTCCCCTAAAAAGCCTTGGCAAGATCTCAGTCAAAATCCTGATTAAGTCTTTCCCACCAAAATGCTTTGAGCATTTCTATAAACCAAGTAAATAAATTCCAGTGTTTTTACAAACATATCAACTCTCATCTGTTAGAAAGACAGGTGTGCCTTCTCATTCTCTGCACACTTCTGTTCCCACTGATGCACATCAAGCATAACAAAATGTTCTAGCAAGGATACTGTATTTTAAGTAAGGAGAAAGATAGTTGGGGGTTTGAGGAAATTTCCTGAAGGAAATACTGAGTTATGTGTATTTTCCAGTTTGCACCTTTTTAAATCCTCTCTTCTCTTTTCAATCAAATCTTTGTGTCTAGAATATTTTGCTTGAATTTTACGCTACCCCTCAAACTTGGACTCTGGCTTGGGTTTTCATTTTGACCAGGAGGAAATTTGCAGTTCTTCCTTGGTCCCTCCAGTTATCATTTTGAATCAACCTCATGATTTGAGGAATGTCAGGTTTTTAAAAATTAAAATTATTTTTTATTGGCAAGTGTTTATTGGGCCCTTTTAAACTTTAGCAGGAAATTTTCAAAGTGGTTTCCTGAGCAGAAGTCTTCTGCATTAAAACAACAGCAGTTTTGTTTTGCATTTTGGGGCACTGCATCCCTCAGAAAGTGAAACCAATACTTAGCGTTTCCCTCTACTTTGTCTTGGCTCTGGCCCTAATTCTGTCAGCCCAAATTCCTCCAGAGGCTGCTGAGTAGAAAGAGAAACGGGAGAAGCCCTGGCATGGTCAGAGGCTGAGCAACCCCAAGGACTGTTTTAGTGAGGAGTGAATGGAAGAAGGGCTCTGCTTTGTAACCTTGTTTATAAATTCAGGCAGAATTTGGCTTCTCAAATTTATTGCCATTGCATGACTCCGCACTCAGCCACGTGTGCACTCCGTAACGCCGGTGTCTGCAGGCCTTACGGTGCCTGACATGAGCACTGGGGTTCTCAGACATTCAGCTGCTGTACATCCCCTGTCTTTAGATATTACAATTGGAAAATGCTAACTCAACTTCATGTTTTGCGTCTATGTGCTCTTTCTAAGGCGTTCAGTGCTCTCTCTTGGGTTATCTTTATGTAATAGAGAATTCATAAATGATTCTGTCTTTGGCAAACCAAACCTTGGGAAGCCCCTCTGATTAGAAACAGTTATCTGTCCCTCACTCTGAATGATATAAAAGGAGGAGAGGTAAATTAAAAATTATGATTTATGCTGCATATCCCCTTTGAGCTTTGATATTTGCATAAAAATATTGCATGAATACCATTTAGCATATTTAAATACTCGTTTACATATTTTAAATAGTTATATTTTAGAATACAGTATAAGGAGGTCAGAATATATGAATAGGAAAGCAGAAGAATTTATTTTAAAGTATCCCATATCTTTGTTAGCATCCAAGATGCCAAGCTTATTAAAAATATTCAGTAATACAATCTAATATTCTTTGAATGGAAAGTAACTCATGTTGGAGAGTAGATGAATTACAATTGGGTTTAATTTTTTAATTTGAAGATTTTTGAGGGATTCATATTTACATCATTTCCTAAGTAATCTGGTAATTGCATATATGGCTTGAATGTGTGCCAGACTTCAAGGATGTTACTCATACAGCTCTGTAACATTTTCTTTTCATTAGAGGGAAAACTGCTACTGAAGCCACAGATGACATTATCAATAACCACCTTCCTAAACTGAAAGAACTCAAACTAAGTGGTGAAATACATGTTAACAATATAGATGTGTTCTGTGAGAAGGGAGTCTTTGATCTGGAGTCTACAAGGAGAATACTTCAAGCTGGAAAAAATATAGGGTTACAGATTAACTTCCACGGTGATGAACTCCATCCGATGAAATCTGCTGAGGTACGTCTTTCTTAACATTCATTTTTGCTCCTGTGAGAGCCCAACCTGTGAAAGAATGGCAGTTTTCAAAACTGAGGTTGTTTTTCCTAAGACTTTATGAAATAGACCATTCATAGGCATCTGTTTCTATCAGATGATAGGAAGAGCAGTCCATGTGCAGCTTTGGAGTTAAGGACACAGGAGGAAGCCTTGACCTCTGGGACTAATGTGCACTGGCTAATCAAACATTGACTTTGCTTATCTTCCACATGGGATACAGACCAGGAAGGTGGATCTCCATGAACCCAAGAATGACAAAAACATGGTTTCTATGCAACTTGAAAAATATTCTTTTCATTAAATGTCCTGTTAGAAGCAAGAAGTCAAACTGCAGTGAGCACACTCGGCAGTCTCATTACTCAGATATCAGTCTATCTGAGCACTCTCAGAGAGGTGGTTTAGTCAAGACTAGGTTCCCAAATATCGTGATAAAGAAAGTCACTTTGAGACCATGTTTCACCATCATTTAAACATTGCTTCCTCCTTGTGAGGTCTGCCCATGCTTATTCTCTGCTGTATTTAAAAAAAAAATGCCACCAATGCAAACCAAACAAAAAATTTGGTTGATTATAAAAGCTTCTTTGGCTTCCCCATTGAAGGCATCATTCAGTTTTGTGAACTATTTCCTGATGGATCCTTTATGAACAGGAGTTGGTAATGTTTTCATCCATGGCTCTCACATAGTTTGTGTGCTAGGCTGTTAAAAACACTACTGATAGTGTGCTTCTGCTCTGTGGGTGGATAAAGTGATCAACTTTTCCTGCAGTAAATGAACAAATATTTTTCTCTGTATTCTGATTGTTCTTTCAAGCATTCTTTACTATTTCTCTTCTGGTAAATTTTCCATTAATAGTGAATTGTCTCCTCCAGTTGTTTGGAAACAACTTTTTTTGCTGAATTAATTTAGAATAGTGAGTAATTTGCTTGAAAATTTACTTAGCTTGGAGCTGAACTAGGAGCCCGGGCCATCAGCCACCTGGAAGAAGTTAGTGATGAAGGTATCATGGCGATGGCAAGAGCTAAGTGTGCTGCTGTCCTTTTACCAACAACGGCCTACATGCTAAGGTAAGGGAAACTTTTGTAACTGCAGATCCAGGTGTGTGGTTTTAGGGTTTTTTGATGTAAAAGCATAAACATGTCTCTATGCCGCAAGGATCAGTCTGGGTCTGTGAAGACAATCACTTATACAGAGAACTGAATGAGCCTCCTTATGTCTTATTTCTGCTGGAAATCCTCAAAATCTGTGAGATTACTGAAAAGTCTCACAGTAGATTTGGAGTGGCTTTAGAGCAGCTATGGCTAAAACTTCCTGGAGAGAGTGTATTTCCTCGTGCCCACCCTGTGAACACCTACACACATTAATCCAGGGACTGAATGATTTTGAAGTGGCTATTCCAGATATTGAAGTTATTGAAAACATCTTTTGCATTATAATTGCTAAGTGAAAAGATCTCTAATGTATGCAGATTAAACTCACAGTCTCAATAATTGGGAAGGGACTGTAACTAAGCAAATTGTACTGATAAGTTTCTTTTTCCCACTAGACTGAAGCAACCTCAAGCTAGAAAAATGTTGGAAGAAGGTGTTATAGTTGCTCTTGGCAGTGACTTTAATCCTAATGCATACTGTTTTTCAATGGTAAGATAATCCTAATACTGAAACCATAGAATTGTGAAATTCCTTACTAGTACAACTTGTGTATAGGTCTTGCACACTTAAATCTGGTTTCATATGCACAAGGAGAGCTGTATGCCCCACACAGACAGCTGCCTGTGCTTGCTTGTGTGTACTGGTAGTTTTCACCAGAAATTCTTGAATCCAGAACGGGTTCCATCCTTCATATGCTCTGAGAGACCTATTCAAAATGCTCTCAAAGCTACTGATTTTAGACTTCTTGTTTTGGAGTTGGCAAGATTTATGTTGTGCAGAACAGCTCCTTCTGTTGTGCAAGGAAGAAGGAGGGTGCTTATGGATATGAAGCATAAACAGCTTTGTGTTCCTGGTAACTCCCATTGTCCCCTTCCTTGCCTACAGCCTATGGTGATGCACCTGGCCTGTGTAAACATGAAGATGTCAATGAATGAAGCACTGGCAGCTGCCACCATTAATGCAGCTTATGCTCTGGGCAAATCAGACACCCATGGCTCCTTGGAAGTCGGCAAGCAGGGGGATCTTCTTATCATAAATTCATCAAGGTTTGTTCTTCCATTGGCATTTGAAATGTGCTTTAACATTAGTTATCCTCAGTGAACGCTGGTAGCATTTCAGACCCACTTTCACTTTGCTTAATTACTCCAGCGGAAAATAAAGCCTAAGACTTTTGGGGCTGTTATTACAAATAATCCATGCCTAATTACAAATTAGCTAAAGATAATATGTGTTTATTTTGTGGAAGAAATTCTCTACTGATAGAGTCACTGTATTCATGCAGCAAGAGACAACAGTAGACATGGAATAGTGTTTTCCCATTTCCAAGCAGATCTTATAAAATTGCCAGGTATGCTGGGCATGTGACCTGCTCTTGTGCAAGTTTATATATTCTTAAACATCTTGTCTTTTTAGGTGGGAGCACTTGATTTACCAGTTTGGTGGACATGAAGCACTGATCAACTATGTTATAGTTAAGGGAAAAGTCGTCTATGAAAATGAGAGATGTGAGACAATGAGCAGTTACTGAGAGAAGGCAGTAATTTAGTAAGCTACTAAAATCAAATTAGCATGGAGTATTTCAAAGCAACAGACAAATCAGATTTGTATTTACCAGTAAATTGTTTGCCTGCTCACTTTACTCTTATTCAAATAAACCTTACCAAGCATTACCCATTTGGTTCATCTCCATGTCCATTGTCCTTCTCTCCAGCACAATAAAATAATTTCTAATTGTATCCATCTTAAATAAGACAGTTTCCAAGAATGTTTTCCTATACAACTAATCTATAATATTATTATATTTGAAAATAACTCAAACAAACTGGCAATGAGTAAACAAAGTTTGGATCCAGGTAGTATTTACTGGGGAGTGTGATGTTAAGTAACATGTGACAGAGGGCCAGGGGCTCAGGCATGCACATTTGGGATGGCCCTTGGCTGAGCTGGGAGAAGATCACATGCAGTGTCATACAGATGTTCCAGAAAAGACCTGATTTTATTTATTCTAGAATCTGAAATAACATGGGATGTAATTGTTTGTGGAAGTTTGAATGTAATTCTGGTAAGTTAAGTATGATAACTCCTACTCAAAGCTGTGTTGAAACTTAGGAGCCTAATTTTTTCAAAGCACTCTTTCTTTTATCTGTCAGCTACCACTTTTTTTCCCACAGCTTGTACCATCATTTAGGAATGCACTATGTAGAAAAAAGGATGATACAGTTCTGGAGAGTTGAAGCTTTTGCAGTATTTAAGCAGAGGGTCTGGGGTAGGAAAGTCTCTGAATGCACATGGACTGAGACTTTTCTTCAAATTTTCAAATGGATGGTGGCTGCAGAAGCAAAATGCATTTACTTTTGGAAGGTGAAGTCATAAAACTACACCTGACAAGCATGAAGAACTTCACATCAAAAATAATTATTGCTATGAGCAGGTGACACAATCTGTGATACAGAGCAGAATGCTTTAGTGAACTAGACCCTTGAGGAAGGACAATGGTCTCATTCTGATTAACAGATATTTGAAAGCCATCACAAACATGTATGAGCGTTAGTGTGACCTCCTGATCTCTCTGAGCCTTGGGCCCATCTGTTAACACCCAAAATATGCAAGCCATCCCCTATAGTATCTTTCTTCATGCTTTATTTGATCCAGGCGAGCCAACAAAATCAGTTCTTAAAACAATGTAATAGCATTCCTGCCACCTGATGTGTTTTCCTGCAAGCAGATGTTGTACCAGATGTGGGTGTGGAACTTTGTTTTTATAAAGCTTGAGAGAACATCTCGAAGATGCAATTGCACGGTCCACTCAGCCCAAGACAGCCTTCATAAATAATGTTTATACAGGGATTTGGGAAGGCTGTCAGGGAAGGAGCACAGGCATTTCTTGAATGCAGCGTGCAGGCAGAGTGGTGCCTCTCAGCTCTGCACAGGCACGGTGCAAAACCTGCGCCCACCGTGCTGCAGTGTGTGCTGGGGGTCCCTTGGTCCCAGGCAGCCAAAAGCAGAGCTGAATGAGAAGCAATGCTCAGAATCTCTTCTCTGAATGCCTAGGGCATTTGGGGCCCAAGATTGCATAAAGGAAAGCCTCAAAGACTCTCTTTCTGGACAGGAATAGGAATTTGTGGCCTGAAACTACTGATGTGAGGTGATTCTGCTCTCATGCATCAGTTCTGATGGGAACCTGAAACCATATGTTTGCCCGGCCAGCGTGGGTGAACCCAGCAGCCATTTGGGAGCGTGCCCCAGGGCTGTAATTAGCGGAAGTTTGCACTCAGAGCATGCGATTTTACTTCGGGGCCCAGCTGGCTTGAGTGGTTCCCAACAGGCAGCTATGTGCTCCTGCAGTTGGTGGCACTGTTACCCCACGGCTGTGCAGCTGCCAGGGAAGGAAGGCACACCCCTCCGGAATGCAGGAAGTTTTTTGTTTTTAGCGTGGCTCACTTCAGTGATGACATCCACAGTGCTGGCTCCCACAGCGCGGGGAGCAGGACATAGGTAACATGGGCGTAGGAACTTCTGCCAGCCTTGCTGCTGAAGGAACCGTCAGCCTTAACACAAGGCTGAAGGCAAATGGTTGATCCTACAAGATAAAAGCCTGTCTGTTCTCACACTTGTTTTTAACTAATACCTGATTTTATACAAAATGAAACAGCTTCAGGGGGAGATTGAGACCTGCCTGCTCCAGAGAGCCTCACAATGAAGGAATAGTGGCTTTCTTGGCACATGAGAGAGAGACAGGATGGAGATGTTGCACATCAGGTGCAGAAGGAAGGAGCTTAGCTGCGAGATCATGTGCCATGGGTGCCCTAGTTCCCAGGTCTTCTGGCCAGAATAGGTGTCTGCCTGCCAGGATGCCAGCAGGCATGAGCCCTCTCCTCAGGGCACATTTAACGTGGCAGGTCTCAGACACCCCAAGGCAGCCCCACGCTGGTGCTTTGGCTCCCTGTGCAGGCCAGCCAATAGCCTGGGGAGGCTTCCAGCTCGTGCTGAATGCCCCACAGCCAGGTCAGTACTGCCATGTGATCACTGCACCATGATGTGAAATCCATGGCCTGACTCTTCCCTTGCAAAATAAAACTGTGCCAGAGGTCAGTGTTCTAACACAGAGCACACTCTTGCCACGATCCCAACAATGGGGACAGGGCCCTTGGCAGACAGGCAGAGACCTGCTGAGACACGTGAGTGCAGGTCTTGCTGCTATTGCCTCAGCACACTCCTACACCTCCTCTTCCCCTTGTCTGGCCTCTGTTTCACCTGTCCTACTTACTTCCAAATTAAGCTTTTGCTTTACATTTTCATCGTCACACACATGACAGGAGAATAGATTGCAACAGCTGTATATGAAGCCTCAGTTTATTGATTGCAGGTGACAGCCCACAGCTCTTGGAAAGCTGCATTAAGTGTAGTCCATCACCAGAATGTAATATATTTGTTCTGGAGCAATGACCGCCACAGCACATTCCTGTGCCCACGGCTTTTCTGATTTGTGAGGCATCTGCTCTAAAAATGCTCCTGTTATACAAGAACCTGTACCTCACATAAGATCTGCAAAAGAGAGAAGAATTAAGTGTAAAGATAATTTTCCTTGTGGCAAAATGAAAGGGATCATTGCAGTTACCCAAAGGAGGAAAAAAAAGTATCAAGAATATCAAACTTAGGCTGTTTGGTATCATTGGCACAGATGAAGAGAAAACAAACGAAGAGTTGACAAAAAAAATACTGATTTCAGCAGGAGTCTGAATGATTTGTATTCAGAGGTTCACGACATTCAGTCAAACCCACACTATCATGACAAAGTTGTCTTTCACACATGAAGAAAGCAGTGAGACTTCTCTTTACTATCTGTTTGTGCTCCTGAGCTAGACAGTCAGGTCTTCTGGGTCACCAGGAGAAAGCACATTGAGTTTGAGTAGAACAGCCATGCTCAGGTAAGGTTCTGGAAAGGATCTGCTCTCCTCCAGAGGACTGCAACTCCTAAAGTTCATTCTGATGCCTGTGGTCATGACTATTATCTGCACTTGTTCTCAGCGATCCCAGGGAGAAAGCTGTAGGTGAAATGGGTCTTGATTCAGGGATGTGTTCCCTCCGGTACTTTTCAATGTAAGGTTTAGCCACTTCCCACACCTGTGAAACAAGAACGTGAAACAGCAGAGTCAGAGGCAAAACAAAATGTCAGCTAAGACATCGGTGCATGAGTTCAGGAAACCTTGTAGAAAAGTTATTGGGACAGAGGTGGCAAAGCTATGTGGGCATGCTGTATGGGATGAGCAGAACCAGAGAGGCAGACAGAGTGAAGTTTAGGGAAGAGCACATGGATGGAGTTGACAAGGGATGGGAAAGGATACAGCTCCAAGGGGACAAGGTGAAATGATTCAAGGCAAAAATACTTTGTCTTGTCTTGTCTTGTTTCCAGGCTAATGCTCTGTTGCAATAGTTGGGAGAGAATCACTGCCACTTGCTACAAAACCACTTGAACATGAAGAGGCTAGAGCAGCAAAAACAGCAGCTAGCATGGACAAAGAAAAAGGGTTCTAGACAATCCTACGGCACAAGCCAAAAGCCAGCACTCGCCTTCTGGTCCACAAGCAGCCTGTGAGCTGCTTCGATGTCTGGGGCCATGAAGCGATCCTTTATCCAGGGCCTGTAATGAGACATTGGGCAAACATTAACCGCCACTGCCAGCAGCTGCTCTCCAGGCAGGCAACCTCTGGGGAAGGTGTTTATCTGATCTTACCTCACCACGGAGCGCACAAGGTCATAGACCTTCTCCAATGGGGTTGTCGTTCTCAGAGGGCGTAGGAATTCAATGCCCTGGCAGGCGGCGAGCAGCTCGATAGCCAGAACTATGAAACCAGAACAGCTAAAGGGATGTTTGGCAGGTACAGCTCAAGGCGAGGTTTCCTGTGTAAAGCTATCCCTGGCCTTTGTTCTCAATAATACAATATGGTTTCAAGCAATGTGAAAAACCAGTGGATCCACACACCCCAGAGAGCCAGCCCAGTGGAAGGACCATTTCGTGGATGATGCTGGGGGCAGTATCAAGCATGTCAGCAAGCAGATTTTGGGTGCTCTGTGTACAGACCTTTCAAGTGCACCAGAAACTCCTGGTCACCAGTCTTAAATCCCTGGCAATCTCTTCCAGGGTAACTTGAATACTCAAATTAAAGTCCATCATAAATCAGAAAACTTCTTTAGCACTGAGAAAAGAAAAGCCTGAGCTGAAAATGAAAGTTGTCCCTCGGAAGCTTGCAAGAGCCCACATTAAAACACCAATAAAATGACAGCGCTTTGGAAGAGAGTCTTCTGTCTGGAGAAGTGTGCATCGTATCTGCCTACCTCACACCTGATTATTATTGGTATTAGTTCCTCATTTTCATGAGTCAAGGTCTGTCTGGAAATCAGGATTTTGATTTTACCTTGTTCCACATGTTCAATAACTCTCAAAGCTTTTCTTGCAGCCCATCCTCCCATGGACACGTGATCCTCTGTAGCAGCACTGGTTGAGAGAGAATCCACAGAAGAAGGGTGGCACAAGGCTTTGTTTTCAGAAACTGCAAAAATCCAGCACAGTGAATGTAGGATGGAATGGGCATGAGACAGCAGAAGCAATGGGCAACGTAGAGACAAGAGCCTGTCCACCACCTTGGGTCCAACTATTGCTCCTCTTTTGAGCATGCATCAGTGTTTTACCTGGACTGAGCAATTTGTAATAACCACCTTGAAAACTACCATTGCCTCTGAAAACTAACCAACATCAGTCTTTAGATGCAAATATTAACCAAACATGGAACGACTGCTCACTCTTCACTCCCCCATCTCCAGGCTGGAGTTGCTGTGGCTCAAAGGCCTAAAGGAAACTGAAGAGGAACAGCAGTCAGCATAACAGAAACACAAGCCTGGTCCTGCCTGTTGCTCTAAGGCAACTTTCTGTAAAAGGCATTGGCTCCCTCTGGTTTTGGTCACAAATATCGCCCCTCCCCTGCTTTCCTCTCCCCTCCCCTGATCTCACACAGCTAGAGATCAGCATCTGGTGTGCTCATTGCAGCTGAGGCACTTTCAGAACTTCCTCTAGAAAAATGCAGGAGTGTGATACAAATCCTCTCCCACTCTCATCTCGCTACAAGGCTGCCCATGTCCATGCGTGTGACACCACCCCAGCTTTGAAAGCCAGGTGCAAGCTCTGGAGTAAATTCTCATGCTGCACCCAAAAGCAACCGCAGTTTGGCTGCAGGAAAAGCCTTAGGCACCATTCAATGACAATTTGAGTTTGAGAATTGGTCTTTAAAAGAGAAAAAATGAAGTCTGCATTCACAGCACTCTGGCTACACTTGGCCTTTTCTTTCTGAAGCCCAGCGGGATGCTGTGTAATGCCCTTGCCAAATTAGTGGCTTCAGAAAAGCAACCAGAGCAACAGAGAGGTGGTGACACCAATTGCAAATAGGCTGGAGTGACACAGTCTAGGGCCAGAGCCCAGCTGGCACATTTAGGCAGGTGACGGCAGGTCCCAGAGAGGCTGCATGTGGCCACTGCAAACAGCTCAGTCTGGCAGGCACAGAGCTGCTGGAGCAGGGGCAGACAGACACATCCAGCAGCGCTGCAAAATGTCTGCAAAGTTTTTGCATCTTTATTAACCCTTGTGTACATTAGCTGGTACACAAACAACCCAGAAAATGGCAGAGACATTTAAAAAATATTAGTGAATAAAGAAAAGGTTAAAAAAAATAAAAAGAACTCAAACTTCAATTCAGATAAAATCCTGGCTATTTTGATCAGGATGAGATGATTTTGATCCATGGACTCCTAGTGTCAGCAGAGGCAGGGCTATAATTTTCATTTCTCACAGCAGAAATCACAAACACCTTAGAATTTGTCACACCAGATTGCAGAAGTGTGCAGTGAAACCTGATGCCATACAACCAGCTGAGGCCTGGAGCCATCCTAAACTCTCCCCAGCCAAAAGGTAAAGCTTCCAGCCCTTAAACAAGGGGATGAGCATTTCAGCTCCTCTTCCAGACCCACTTGCCAAACCAGCCTCTAGGCAGGGTTCCTTTAGCATATTGATTTAGTTAATTCACTTGTTTTTCTGCAAAATGTTTATCTACATGTTTATCTGATATCTTCTGTTCCTGTGTTTGTTTGTATCTTTTAAAATTTACTCTCTTCTAATAGCATGTTTATCTTTATATTGGCTCATGCTTCCCTGAACCTATGAACTGTAGTATCCTAGCAGCCAGCAGGCTTCTTGTTGCCTTAGTTGTGAGTACTAGAGGAAAAATAGAACTGATGTTTAATTTCGGTGTGCTCCCCCAATAGCCAGGCCTGCGAACTCCGGTCTTCTGAGGACTGTGGGGTCTGATACTGATGTACAGACCAGGCTGTCAAATGGAGACGCCCAGTACTGAGGGCATCAGGCCGCCTTTGAGACAAGCCTTCCCACCAAAGTCCACTTAAGAGTTTGCAGGCTCAGAGCACTGAACATGCCCAAGAGTCAGTGCAGAGTAAGGAAGCCTGAACTGAAATAATTGCAGCTGCATTCAACGCTCACACTTTATGAGACAGCACAAAACACATGGAGAAGAGACAGAATACAGGAGCCAGATATCTTTGTGTCTACTATTAGATTACATCTGTCCTGAAAGAAAGCAGTCTTTCTAGCTTGCTCTCTCTATGGTATTGCTCAAGCACTCACCCAGGGCAGCTGCTGTGCAGTGTGCAATCATGAAGCCCGAGTTCAGACCTCCTTCAGTGACTAAAAATGCAGGCAGTTCGCTGAGCGAGGGGTTGCAGAGCCGCTCAATTCTTCTTTCACTAATTGCAGCAAGTTCATGCACACCAATTGCCAAATAGTCCAGAGCCTACAAAAGAAGATCTCATTAAACCAGATGACAGAAACAAAAAGGCAAAAAACCCAAAACAGATGCAATTTTTTTTTCCTTTCTTCAAATGCTGAATTACCTTTGCAGGATATTCACCATGAAAGTTTCCTCCAGAAATGGTCTCTTCTCTTTCAGCAAACACCATCTTTAAGGAGAAGTTAAGGCACACACAAGTGAAATACAGTTTACGTGAGACATATCTGTCAGTAATCGGAATATCTTAACTGAAGGAGTATATGTGCCAATAGGCTTTTATGTGCAAGCACTTTATATTGCATCCACACTTCCACTTTTCAGGAAATGAAGACAGAATCTCAGGTCTTCAAACTTGTAGATACAATTTTGATATGTATTTGTTTCAAATAAGGTACATAAGGGA
Organism: Dryoscopus gambensis; assembly: GCA_013389985.1. Classification (NCBI taxonomy): domain Eukaryota; kingdom Metazoa; phylum Chordata; class Aves; order Passeriformes; family Malaconotidae; genus Dryoscopus; species Dryoscopus gambensis. The sequence goes on from WEIT01016948.1 coordinate 191,470, forward strand.
GGTCTTTGATGGAGGGTGGGGAGGGGTGCAAAGAAACCCATCTGTTCAGATCCTAGCATAGATTTTCAGTTCCTTCATAGATTGTCTCCATGCCAGTTACAATTTTTGACAGATTAGAAGCAATAATGCTTATCAGCAATTGATATGATGCTATTTACAGCATCATTATAGTGCTGACAGAAATGCAGCCTTGCATTACAGTGCTGACAGAAGCCTCCAAAGCAGTCATAGGGAAGGGAAGAGAGATTGCTGTTGCAAACAATGGCAGTTATTGACCAACGCCACTTATGACTTTTTTTTTGCCTCCTGTGCAGGTAAATATACAGAAGAAAAGGATTTTAAAAAGCCAAGCAGAATTTCACACATTAATGAAGTAATCAAAAAGATACAGGGTTGTCTGTGGCGCTGTTGATTTCCGTCGTTATTATGTCCTTCACAAAAGCAATTGTATCATTTACAATTCCATGGACCTAGAACAGAAGACATTAGTGCCTGAGCTTAGTATCTGCACTTAGTTCACCCTCAGGATGCTGACTGAGCTGTAGGGACCCTCTTTCCCATCATCCCACCCGCCTTTCACACATGGAAGATACTCTTGCATTTGTTTTAACATGAGGAGTAGCACCGCCAATCCTAGACACTTGAAAGATGATATTTACTATTATTATGGCAGTTTTGCCAAAAGAGTAATCTGAATGTGACATTCTTTACTTGTTTGGGTTGGTTTACCCAAATAGAAGATACTTACTCAGTGGCAGAAGACTTCTGAGGGAACAAGTAGCCTTACAAAGACTCACAGAAAACAAAACCTCTAATTAATTAATTGACTTCCATTAATTCCACTGATTTAATAGCTTTGATCCTGTTAAAACACACACAATTGCGTTCTTCCAATATGTTTGAGCTACTACACTCTGTTGGCTTTTGGAAATACCCAGTTCATGTTCTCAACACTAATGCAGAAGAAAATCCCTACAGAATCTGCAAGCATGGAAACTAGCACTTTCCCTCTGCTTCTGACCCCTGCCTCTTCCAGACCTGAACACAGCTTTGTTAGATGCTGCCTGATGGGTGCATGCACGCGATCAACAAATTACATGTCTCCATTAATACTACTTTGAAGTGAAGAAGCAGCAAAATAAAGCCACTTCTTCTAAAAGAGTCAGACAGAACATAACTGACAGTGTTTCTGAGGTGGAAGCTTCACCATCATTTATCTATTGTTACAGAAGGATATAAAAGTCAGTTTTTACCTGAGGGCAGCAGCGCATTGTGTATGCATCCTGAACTCGGTCACAGAATCTATGGCTCTCTGGAAGAAACAAGGGGGGCAAAACCCAAATATTCCTTACACAAAAGCACTGTGTCCTGTTGAAGGACCCAGCCTGTCCTGGTAACCTGAGAGGGTGAAGGTTAAGGTTGTTCACCTGCTATTTCTGATGGGTGATGGTCAGAATCTAGAAGGGACCTGAATCGAAAGGCCACTTCAGCCTGCCCTCGATGTGGGCGTACGGCATGGATATCTAGTAAGACAAGTTGGATGGTTAGGCTTTGCCTCTCTTGTCAGGAGCTGTTCAGCAAACAGACAGGGAAGACCCAGTACGCACCAGTGTCAAAGGCCCTCGTTGTACCCTTCAGCACTTCGAGTGTAAGGGCGGCGATGATGTCGGCTTGCCTCGCTATAGCCCCCGCTCTTTCAACCGCCTCACAGCCCAGCGAGGTGATCATTTGTGTCCCGTTGATGAGGGCCAGACCCTTCAAAGGGAGAGAAGATGTTAAGCAGCTCATTGCAGCTATTCCACACACTGTGACAATTCCCCATATCTGTGACAATTCTGCTTCTCACATGAAGGAGTTTAAGACCTTTGCCTAGCTTCTTAGACCATCCTGAAATCATAAAATGCACAGCTTGACCGAGCATCTTTGCTACGTAAGGTGTCAATGCTCATGACCCCACTAAGCCACTGCAGACACCCTTGGAGCATCAGTAGTTCCAAGTGTCAGATACCTGCTTCAGGTCAGTCATCTGACCTCCTATTATGGCCAAAGGGCAGATAGGTACCTTGAAGGTGCCTCTTAGACAGCTGTTTCAGGAAGGTATAAAGTGCTTTCTGAAGGGGCCTGTCTGTCTTCACTGACCACAGAGCCAATCTGAACACCATTCTTGGGTCTGATATTTCAGGTCAAGTAGGGTGACACTAGGAGAGGTGAATCCCACTCCTGACAACACTTCATCAATATTCTTCTGAAGCTTGATTTAAAATTATTAATTCATTTAATGCCTTTATTGTACATATAAAGCAAATAGTGATTGACTGTGCTTGTTTTCATCAGCTGACATCATTATACTTTATTACCTCTTTAGGTTTCAAGGTAATTGGTTTCAGTCCATGGGCTTCCAGGACCTGCAAAGGAGTTTAATGCCAGGGAAATTAATGAAAAATACTTTTCAGTAACTAAGTCACTAAAACTTAAATGTTTTCATGAACACAAATATTAACAAATTTTTTAAGTGATGAGAGAAAAAGAGCTTTCTATACAACATATTTTTTTCTGCTGGGCTGAATAAAGGGCTTCTGAACGAGCACCTCATTTTCTAGTGCCGGTACAAGAAGGTAGCAGGAGCACTGAAGGAAGATACTGTCACAGCCCATTAACACCTATCATGTTCTAGATGATGGGAGACAGCAACAGGAAAGAAGGCTGGAAACCTCTTGGGAAGGCAATTCTGCCTACACCCTGCCTCATAGCATTTTGGCTTGGCATAAATTATTCCTTTTTAAATGATCCCCTAATCCTTTCTATAGAAAATCTCCAGTGACAGGAGGAGTCCTGTCCAGTTTATTCTGTACATGTCTATTCTATAGGGCAATTGCTCTATTGAATGGAGAAACAGCATAACCTATTTCTCATTTAATCCTCTTGCCCTTTCCAACAGAATAGGTAATGCATCTCAGAAGTGTACAGCTATAACTTCTGGTCTTGAAGGTCCAGAACACACTGGTCTGCTTCCTCTCTACTCCTCTCCTCAATACTTCTCCAGTCTATAGTGATGTATACCTATCAATCCATGAACAAGTCTGGTATTCAAATATTCATGGGTAGGAGTGATAGGTGTAGCAGAACAAACTACCATGAAAGACTTTGGAGGAGCTGGACTTGGAGACAGTTAATACAAGATCAATCTGCTGATGTATTAGTGACAGAATAAGCATTGATTAAAAGCTAATTCCATTGTAACACTTCCGTCTTGTGAAGGAGAGTGATATAAAGGCTCCTTGTAACCCTAGTTAGTTTATCAAAAATAAAATATCCAAACTTATGTATTTACTTAAAGCCCTTACAAAATCAGTAGAAATTTTACTGTGAACATCTTGCCTCCAATAAATCTCCAGGTACTCTCAGCATTTGAGAGGTGATCTTGGGTTTGTTAGAAAAGCATTGATGTTCATGGAGCTGAAGATATAGTAATAATTATTTCATAGTTGGTATCATATCCTGTCCCTTTCTCCAGTTCATACATGATGTCACTGTGGTATCTTGTATTGCAATACTATGGCATGATATGTCTAGGGCTCAATAACATGCTGCTTATTTATGTCTCCTCCAGTGACATGTGGGTCAGTTATTGCATTCTCCATGGATCCACCTTCCTCAAATTAGAGGATGAGTAGCTAAAAGCAACCTAGTCCCAGGTCAAAATGGTATAGAAAATCCAAAGACTTTTACATGTTATTAATCTGAGAAAAAGCTCTCTTTCTCTCAAAGCTATTTGAAAATGCAGTTTGAAAAATGAGTCAGCAAGCAGAAAAAACCCCCAATCAGCTGCATGAATCTTACATATTTAGCATCAGCCCAGCCACTCTTCGGGGACCACATCTTTCCCTCTCCAATTAATCCCAGAGCAAGATGAGAGAGGGGGGCCAAGTCTCCACTGGCTCCAACTGTTCCTTTCTCTGGGATATAAGGAAGGCAGGATGCTAGAAAGAAAACAAAAATCACTCATTTTAGAGCCTTCCCTTGATACACTCCTTGGAAAACAGAGAAGCCAGCTCCTAAGTGTGGTCACAGTAATATGCTGCAATCATGGACAATGTCACCAACATGACCGCTCTCGTTGCAGCCTGGGGGACACAGCCCAGGGTGATTGCATCTACAGCAAGGCAGCTGCAACACTTCTCTCAGCTCTCCATCACAGGGTGACCACCTGCTGTGGACAAAGCTCTCTCCTAACTTCTTACTCGACTAAATACTGGGCTATTCTTAGAAACCATCTTTGAGCCCTCTTCTCCCATCCTACTCCTCTGGGCACTGAAACATGTAGAAATGAAGAAATGGAGCCTGGGAAACATCAGAAGAAGCAAGGAGGGAACCTGTCTGTTCCTCTTCTTTTGCAGAGCTAAACACTGAATTGCAGCTCCTTCATGTGCTGCAGGAGGAGGAGGAGGAGGGTGTTACAGAGTGCAGCACAATCTATTTTTGGGGCTCACATAAATGAACATGGCTCTTCTCTCACACACATGGTCTGTGGTCTCAGAACAATGTTCCCAGTCTACAGTTCAGGAAAAGGAGAGTTGATCGTAACACTGACATGAGAGAGAAGGTACTCTTTGCTTGGCAGGCCCCACCAGAGGGGCCATCAGTGGTCATCAGCTAATGAACATCAGCCACTGCTTTGGGTTCTCTGCCGCAGCCTCTGGCAGGGGAGGGAAGGCCGCCCAGCTGGAACTGCAGCGGCAGTTGTGGCCATGTGAGCTGCTGACTGGCCACGGGCTTCTGTGTGGCTGCCTTGTAGCCCTTGTGTACAAACACCTCTGTAGGTCTCAGGGGGTCTGCTCCCAGAACCAGGTAGTGCTTAAGTGGGTCTGCTTCACGAACACCAACACATACAGTGTTCTGTATGGTAATAGCCCCCTCCCCGCTAAATCCCTGTATTCCTAGAGATGGTGGCACACATGATACTACCTGACAGGACAGAAGAGAGAGAGGACAGAGGCTTGAGCCTTTGTAAAAAAGCTTGCCCAGAGTCATGTTCTTAGTAAAGCTTAGTATTGAACTAATTATCTGACCTTTCAGAGGCTCATTTCTCAAATTTCTGTCTGTTGCATCCCTTTCTCTCAGCCTTTCTGGTCAGTTAAGCTCATACCCCATGTCCTTCAACAGAGCAATGGTCTCCAGTTGTGAGCTTGTACAGCCAAGCTCTAGCTCTGATCTCTCACAACTACCAAGCTGAAAGACCAGCATCTGTAGCTTGACCCATTGAGCTACACCCTTTAACAGAACACTTAAAAGGAAAAACAAAAGGGAAAGGAGGATTTTCTTTAAATATCTTTTTACCATTAAACGCTTTAATAACTTGCTCGAGGGTTTCTAGGGATATTCCACTGTATCCTTTGGCTAGGACATTAATTCTCAGGGCCAACAGCATGCGAGATCTCTCTGGGGTCAAAGGTTTCCCCACACCTGAAACAGTAATGGAACCCTCTCAGTTACTCACCCGCTACCAACAAGGACAGAAAAGGGAAACACCAAGCAATCTCTCATTACCTGCAGAATGCGAACGAACCAAGTTCACTTGAAGCTCCCTACAGAAAAAAAAAATATGTTAAACCTCAAAAGAAGTCTCATCAGGTTTTATTTTGCACAAAACAGAAGGAATTCCTGAAGCAGCTCTCTCATTTAACCCCAGGCTCTACAACTGCAGGGTCAAACTGCTCCTCTTCTTCCTTTCCTGAAAAGAAAGGACTGAGAAGGCTGCACACACAACATACCTCAGATTACAGTTTGGGATGACAGTCCTGGCAAACTTTCCAAAACCCGTGGTGATTCCATAAACAACTGCAAGAAATGCACAGTGCTGGTTAAGGAGGGAACCTGATGAAGTCTTCTAAACAATTAATAATTAAAAGCAAAAGTATTTACCTGTCTGTTCCTTTACGATCCTTTCAATCACTTCTCGTGATTGTTTGACTTTAGCTTCAGCTTCAGGTGTGAGCTAAAACATAAGTAGTTTAAATATTATCTTATTTGTCATTATTTAGTTGTAGAAAAATAAACATATAATTTTTAGCTGCATTTGTTCAGAATTTTTACCTTTATCTTGTACAGTCCTTTTCCTAAATTGACCAAGTCCTCCGTTGTTAAGCTGTTGCCATCTAAAGAAATATACTACACCAAAGAAGCACCTTTTAGTTTGGGATATGGATACATATAATGTTGCTTAATAATCAGTATAAATAAAAAATACAGTCAAAACTCAGCAGTGACAGGAAGCTTCTTCATACTTATTCATAAGACAGGAACCAGGGTAACAAAAACATCATAAGCACATTATAGTTTAGTTTCCTGGACCCAGCCAATCTAATAGCCCCTGCTTTCGTGAATGCTGCACTGGCTGAACCCTCAGCATTGTCTGATGAGTAGCAGGATTTGTTACCAAGTTGTAAAATCACTGGTTATTCCTACCTGTTCTGGTTCTCGGTATTTGCTGTATCTGAAAGTTTTGTAAAGGAAAAAGGGCAGACAGGATTTCACAGGTAGTGAGCACTCAGTTACAGCTGGCAATGTGTTTTAAGAATGAAAGAACTCTAAAAAAACCAGGCAATCTAGAAAACGATAAATTTTTAACTGTAAAAACTTCTCAAAGCACTCAAAAAGGATACAAATGAACTCCTTCTGGTTGAGATGGTATGAAATCTGGAGACATTATATCTCCTTCTATAACTAGAAGAAATATGCAGAATAAACACATACAGGATTAAATTACATTATTCATATAAGTTAGTTTGTTATTTATTGCAATTCACAGCAGTAAGAATTCTGATTTCCAGTTATCATCCCTGAACATACTTGTTTGCTTCTTGGAAAATAACAAGGAAGCATGTATTTATTTAAGGTATTCTAAAGGCAAAGGCAGAACAGCTTACACTATATATGACAGCAGATACAGAAGATGTGTAAGGAATTCTGTACCTTCTAACTTTTATGTTATTCTGTTCCTAAAAATTAAATATTCTTGAATTATTGGGCATTTTCTCATAAAAACGGTAGGCAATCTCTCAGGTGTAACTTTAGATGAATCTAGATAAAGCCAGTTTGCTGACTCAGATGACAACACAGTCACTCTGCAATGCAATGCTTAAGGTTTTTGCTTACCAACTTCAACAAATTCATTGTCCTCTAGAGCATCCCCCACGGTATCATCAAGATCCAGCAAGCCAAGTCCCTTGCACCTTCGAATGTAAAACTTTACTTCTTCCACTGAGGCAAATCCCCCATTGTCAGGTTTGTTCTTCATGTACCGTCTCACAGCTTCCTTTCCCAGCCACTCGATGGTGTTCGTGGAGTTTAGGCATGGCACTGCCAGCCATTCTCCTCGGACATGCACCGTGTATCTCGGCATGCTTTCTCTCCAAAAATTGTTCCTTGACCAAGAAGGGCTGCAGTGTGCAGCAGCCTCACATTTACCACGCGATGGCCTGAAGAGCTGTGCCTATCTGGTGCCCAGTGTTGCAATCGGATAGAGGCAAAAATCCACCCTCAAAATCCTCACCTTTGTAAATAAACGAGATTAACGTGTTTGGCTGACTCCGTCCAATCAAACCAAACCCAGGGAACACACCCTTTTCACAGAAAGGCACACACATCCCCCAGCTATTGCCACAGGAATTTTATTCCAAAGATCACATCAGGAATATAGAAATGAAAACCCGGGAGCTGAAGCTTATGTAGCAGGAATAGATGAATCGGACTAAGATGCAGTGCAACCGTTCTAAAAATGTAAAGGTTTAACAAGAGTTAACAGCTATTGCCTGGCAGTAAATCATATTAACAAAAACCTCCACAAGGGACAGAGAGAAGGTTTTTGTTAAGAGAGGTTTTTGTTTTGCTGCAAGAGAGGCACTTTGGGAATATGGGTTGCTCATGGCTGTTAGGACTGAAAGAAGACTGTATTATAGTTTTACATCTCTATCCAGAGCAGGATAAAAGAGGGCAGCAGAGGCAGCAAGCCTGCGTTGATCGGTCCCATGGTCAAATTTGAAAACTTCATTTTTTTATTGTAGGTAAGGAGAAGATAGATAAATTACTATAACCTTTTCCCTTGTGCTCTGGAAGATGTTACTAGAACAGGTATCCACAAATAGTAGGCCACAGCTGCACACTATCAAGCCCAGTGCTGCTATGTCATGCTTTTTTTGCAGGCAGAAGGTGCAAAGGAAAAGATGTGGAGATACCTGTTAAGGTGGTGCCGGAGAAAAAGTTTAGCAATAACCATGTACACACAGAATCTGAAAATACCTCTGTTTTTAAAGGCAAAACAGCAACACCACTCACAGTCCATGCTACCCACACGAGTAATCCCAAACAAAGGGCCTACCTAGGGTTTAATCATTGTAGGGAATGTTAACTTGGGACCCATTGGTGGGAGACACTGTCCCAGCAGAGCTACCTAGAATCATGCTAGAGAAAGCCATGCCTGACACAATTTTCATTTTTCTGACTCTGACACCAAGAAAACAGGATTATCTGGCAGCATGAACTCTAACTATCAAAGCACTATATATGATACATGGGCTTTTGCAACAAAGTGCAACTTACCCCAACACTACTGACACAAGGCGTTTATAAACAAAGGGCAGTTTTCATTGCAATCTGATAACTCAAACCAGACCCTGTTAACATCAGATATCCCTTCCTCTGACCAGAGCTCATGCTCACATATGGAGCTGGGGAAGGAGGGAGGAAGTAGGAGGATGTTTGGAGTGGTGGCATTTGTCTCCCTGAGTAACCCTGCTGTCCTGGAGATGGCTGAACACCTGCCTGCCCATGGGAAGCAGTGAATGAATTCCTTGTTTGGCTTTGCTTGTGTGCCCAGCTTTTGCTTTATCTGTTAAATTCTCTTTATCTCAATCCGTGAGTTTTCTCACTTTTACTCTTCCAATTCTCTCCCCCATCCCATAGGGGGAGTGAGTGAGCAGCTGCGTGGGGATTAGTTACTGCCTGGGTTTAAACCACAAGTTGAAAGCTTATATGGATCAAAACTCAGAAATAAATCAGCTGCCAGGCTCTCCCCTGTCATTCTAAATGCTAGTATTAAACCAAGCCTTTTGCCACAACTTTTATAGCCAGCCTCTTCCCCTAAAGCTCCACTTTTTGGTTTCATCACTCTTTGATATGGGGTTATCCCCTCTGTCAACAGATTTAATTTATGCAAACTGATCATCTCCAGGAAAAGCAGTTCTTGTAAAACTCGCTGCAAAACTCGACCTAGAGATGGCAGCATTCGCCACAGCATCACCTAAACCATTGGCTTGAACTGCTTGACAAGTACAGGAAAAACAGCTCTTCCATTGTCTTTAAACTTACCTCTAAGTTGTTATTTTAGCATAAGGGGTGGTGCCCACAACTGGTTAAAAAATGCAAATATTAAAAAAATCAAACTGGGTAAGGAAAGACTTGGGCTTTAGCCCCCCACCCCACAGTAATAAGTTTTGAAAATATATAGTAGGTTGAAAAAACATTTTGGTCTTCATTGTCCTCTTCGACTCATAATAAAAATTTCTCCCACAACAAAGAAGAATAAATAAAACAAAACTATTAAATCAAAACTTTTTTACAGATCAATACACAGACAAGTCAGGAATGAAAAGATTTATTTTTTAGATACTTGAAGTTTCAACCACTGTGCTATGGAAAAAAATGTTGTGCACAAGGAGCCATACCATCCACCAATTAATTTTCCATATTTTTCAATTCTATCACTGACAAATGATCACATCTCAGAACAGTTTTTGTGTATTCTAAAAATTGCTTGTAACAAAAACATTCTCTCATTTCCGGAGACGTAGCAATTGTGCTGCTTTAGTTGAAAATGCAAAATAGAAAGTACTGAACTTGATTTGGAAAATTAATTTTAAGTTACGTTAGTACCAAAGCAGCAGAACATTTTATGGCATAATCAAGCACACATATCAACAGTTTGGGCTATCAGTCTCTTCTTTCAGCAACATGAAAATCTCAAAGAAATCAGTACATTTGTCACTGGTCCTGCTTCAAGTCTTTGCCCACAAGCATTGAAGTGACAGGGTGCATAGAGGCTCTATGCTCCAGAAATGTCTTGACAGCCAGATCCCGACTCTTGTCAAAACTGTAAAGATCCCTGTAAAAGAAGGAGTAGGGGGCACCATTACAAAAATCCAGGAAAATAATACAGCTGGGATTTCCCCAAGGTTTTACTTTTCCCTCGAAAGCCTCGCCTTAAGGTGCATACTGGGACTAAGCTTCCTTCTATGCAAAATAATGTCAGCAAGTGGAAAGCGCCTCTGAAGAGAAGCTTGTTCATAGTATACAGAGAATTCTGTATAATACCACTTCAACATGTACCATAAATGCATTTCAAGTACTATACATTCCATTATACTAGAAATGCCAACTGCATGAGCTCCTGCAATTTGGAGATTGCTTTTACCTGAACAAAGGTCGAGTAAACTTCATCCTGCCCTGATCTGTTGCCATTTTCAGAGCCAGAGGAATAGCTTCTTCCCACTTGGACCTGATACAGAGGCGCAGCCATCTGGAGGTGGAAATAAAAATGTGCACTTTTAATTTCATTTGTGGTTGTGTGGTGGTTGGTTATCTAACGATTCTGTTCCCATAAATGCTTTGGGCACTGCTGTGACATCATGGGAATGAGATTCTAGCTAAGTTCAACATAAAATATTTCATCAATTTTTTTGTAAAACAGGAAAAGATTGCAGTTCCTCTGGAATGGAGGATTATTTTCTGCAGCTATGTATTTTTTATATTACAATAGTGCCCAGTTGCACCACTCAGAACTGAATTACACAGCACTTGTCCCATTTGACCAATGGGTAAAACTAACAAAAAACCAAATGAAAAGTCACCAGCTACTGGCATGAGCTTGTTTTGTTTTAAAAAGAAATTGATCTTGTTACAAGAAGTACAAACTATACAATATGTTTAAAATACTTCCTTATCAGGTCATCAGGCTCCTTTGCTAGCATGCCAGATGAAAATAAAGAACACCTAATCCACTGTGCACTGAGTTCTTCTCCTAGACTGTATGTGCCTAATACACAAACAGCGGCATACCACTCTGGTAAGCGTGGTGCTTGCACGTGCATTTACAAAGCCACAACAACAAAAACCCCAAACCCAAACCCTGCACCAGTTCTGTAAAACAGGATGTCTCAGATGAAGCAGGACACCTTGTTTTATGAAAGCATTTAAGATTTGGAAAGTGCCAATACTAGAACAAACCTGAATCTTATTTCAGAGTTGTTTACAGCATTGAAATCATACACTTCCTGCATGCGTTGGACATGTGACAATGGAAGAGGTGCCTGAAAAAGAAATTGCCAGAATAAGCCAGAGGAAGACTTCAAGCCAGACACTTCAAAAATAAACACAGTAATTCAAGGAGACTGATGCTACAAAGAAATTGAAGTCTTACCATGACAAATATTTTATTTGTTCCTTTCATCTTTTCATAGTGTATGGGAAGGGGCAAGGAATAAATATCACCTAATTCCCACATTCAGTACTATCAAAACATTCAAAACAAAGTATTTTTGTTCTATTTTATTTATAGCTTATTAGCTATAACATCTAATACAGATGGATTCAAGCAGCTCCTGGTTTTGTTCGTAGCTTTCAATCCAAAATACTCTGTATGTTGCTCATTAGCTGAAGAGCCAGACATAATAAGGGAGGCAAAGGTTGAAGGTTTCAGTAACTACGTATGGTGAGAGCAGATTAATTTAGCAAAACTTAAAGAGTGACTTAATTTTAAAGCACAGTAGAGCTTCTGTGTCTGCTTTCGTGATACCAGAAGCAAGTCATCCCAGGTGTGCATTTACCTCCAGAAGCAACAGTGCCAGGAACTCAATTAACTGATGAGATGACATTTCCTTCAGGTCTGCTGAGCTGAAAGAGCCCAAATCACTTTCTTTTGCCTAAAAGAGAACAGT
>WEIT01016948.1:203566-216307 GCA_013389985.1 Dryoscopus gambensis
CAAAGTACAATCACGTGTAATTTTCTGGTTTGACATCCACATTTACTGTTGAGCCATTTCACATAAAGAAGATACTGATCTGTATCTGTGCAAGATGTTACAATAAGGGGGAGAGAGGGACTTAAGCTGCTGTCTGATGTTTTTATTCTTCACTTATTTTCTCTCCACTGATCTTTTCATCTCCACTGTCTTGCTATTAGTTAAGTGAAAAATCAAATACATTTTTTATAAAAAGTAACATTAAGAAGAAGAAAGTTAAAAGATAGCATGCAAGTACAGTGAAAAGCCACAGAGGCAACAAAAGGAAGCTATGCTGAATTCTCTATTAGTTGTATGACTTTTATGCTTAAAACTAGGAGAAAATTATGTGGTATCAATTAATATAATTTATGTACCAGTTTTTGATGGGAAATGAATAACTAACTCCAGTATAGCATAGGGGAGCTACTGCTAATACAATATAGTCAGTGATGTAGAGGTACCTTGGAATTGTTTTTTAATCAATATAAATCAATCAATCAATAGCCATAATATCAGGGTTCCAAAAGGAGTACCTCCCTTTGGTTACTACATATGTATAACAAGAAGCTGGCTCTGTGCCTTGCACTTCACAGACAGAAGTCACAGCTAAACCCCAGACTCTATGATGAAGGTCTAGTCTAGGAAATGCAAAATCCCTGGCAGCCATACTATGACCATAAATACACACACTCTCAGCAAATGAGAGATTTCAGAAAAGAATGGCTCACTTTGTGTAACAAAGAGAATTAGCTTTTCAAGACAGAGACACCTCAGCATTCTTTAACCACTCACTTGGATCCATCTTTGGCTCAAGGCAACACAAGCATTTGATAGTGTCATATCATACCTGTCAAATATGAAAAACAAAGGTTCATATAATGAAATAATCATAGAATAAAAGATTGAAAATATTAACAGTGACTATTCTTACTCCTATAAACATTTACACAGTACTAGGGCATTTTCGAATAAAACATTTATAAGAAGACTTTCACTCTGTTTAGAGACTGCTTCATGACTGGAAAATCAGATGCGGTCTGGAGAAGGAAAAGATGAACTACAGAAGAATGCAGCTTACGTAGGCTTCACTGGTGGCATTCCTGGAGCATGAAACCACGAGTTCCAGTCAACTTTATCAAGAACATCTACCTACAAAGCAACACAAAACCTTATTAAATTTTAAATGTGATTTTAGCCTTTTTTTTTTTTTTGTAAATGAAATCTAGTTTCAATCTTTTTATTTGTTTTGATAACATTCCTCCAATTACCCTGGAGAATCCTACACAGATTAATTCAAAACAAAGCAGTCCCCTCTAAGGAAAGAAAAAAGAAAGCCATCATAATGCAAATCCATCTTCATAAGATGCCAGATTACATCATATTAAGTTCTTGAAATAAAGAAAAGAAATATAAAGAACTGGTCTTTTAATAAGTTCTGACCTAAGTCATAATTTAACATAATTAAAAGGTTTCAAGCAATCAGTTTTAAATACTACCCAACCTTGTCCTTGAAGTAGGAGTACAAGAAATTCTTCCAGTCCTCTGTTACAATGCTTTTATAAGCAAACTGCTGAACATAAGCCTTCAAGAAGCCAATGAAGACATCTAACAGTTAAAAAAGAAAATGTTTTAGTGTTTGAAATTAAGGTGGAAAACAAAAATGTATCAAATCTGACTAATGCTTACCTGGTCCTCCAAGGAGTTGTTCCAGGTAAAAAAGCAAAGCAAAGCCTTTCTCATATGGCACAGATGAATAGGCAACATCAGGATCGACTTCATCCAGATTAATGACAAGGTTAGTTACAGGATTTTTATCTCCAAGAGTATTTATCTGTGTCAAAGACACAATAACACATATTAATCTAGGAAAACTAGCACTCCTGCAGATCTGTACCAATTCTATTTATAAAGGTATAAACCATCCAAAACTGAGACAGTTTCATTTCAAAGCATTCTCCTCCTTTTTCCTGAAGTTCTGAATCTACATAAGCCTTAGTTTACTAAAATTCAGAATCAACCACCCTGTGCTCCAGCTCCAGCAATTAATTACTATCATGCCTGTCATAACCATGAGCACCTATTAGTCTGGCTTTATTTAGCCCTTTATTGACAAACTATTTGAACTACATCATTAAGCCTTCGAATTCAAAACCCCTGTTGACACAGGGAGAAGTGCCAGCAAAACTTCAGCTCTGGATATGAGGAGAACAGACTTCAGGCTGCTCAGGGAACTAGTAAGATATCACAGACTAGAAATCTGAAAATTAAAGTTTGACTATGCTACCAAAACACAAAACAAAACAACCCTCTTAGACAGTAAGAAATCAGTTGCTTGCATGAGGCACTGAAAATTCTGATGGTCATGGTTGCAGATAATTTTGATAAGCTTTCAGCTGCTTACCAGTATGCTAACAGATAATACTGCAATTTAGCCATACCCAGAAAACCAAAAGAGGCTATAAAGATGTTCATCCTTACAGAAAAGCTGAAAACAATTCAAAAAGCTTTATCTAATCTGGGTATATTAAGCTATTACCTTGGGTAGCAATCAAACACCTTGGAATCAAAGTTGTTCATCCTCTAATAGGAAAGCTGACTAGGCAAATTTGATTTGTGGGAAACACGTATTACAACTTTAAAACTATTTACCGTATTCTGCAGTTCTCGCCAACCTCCTAGGGCCTGAAAGTGCCTGAACTGCTCACCAAACAACCGACCACCAATCCTGCGTTCCAGGTACACGGTATGACCCTCGTTCAGCCTGGAAAGACATTGAGAAAGGCAGCACTGGTAGGATGGCAAAATGAATTTAGTCAGTCTCTTTACAGATTACATTTAAATTATGATTTGCATTGCATTGAACATCATACCCACCAAAAATGCTCCCATGTTTTGTTGGTTACCAAGTTTCCTGTCCAGCTATGAGAAATTTCATGAGCAATAACCTAAAACACACAAAAAAATCTACCATTTAGTCTCCTCTGGGAAAAAACCATCAAATCCCAACAGAAAGAATAAAATGCTAATGAGATCTCATTGACTACGTTATGTTCACAAAGCCAGCTAGCACTCACAGTTATGTAGACCTATCCATTTAAATTTTAAGCAGAGGACCAACACTACCCTAGCTGACAGAAATAATTTTCCATGTCCAGCCTGCAAGCCACAGAGCCACACTGATCAACAAAAATAATTCCTCTGGTAGCTTAGTGTAGGTAACTCGTTTATGAAATCACATTTCAGAATACAGAATACCAAGTGATGGACTAGTACTGCTTCCCCACCTAAGCAACTTCTGCAGTGGGAAAGCTGATATGATGCATGATACATTAAAAAGTATCCATGTCAAATATTTCAGTATTCTTGGTTTAAGACAATATTTTTTTTTAATTTAGCAGTACATCAGTCTAGCAGAAAGACACAGGCAATAAAACTGCATTCATAGTACTCAACTTTGCAGAAAAAACAATGAAATTACTCAAACTGTACTCACTATTTCCACTTTGAAGAAAACTGTATATAATATGAGTTCTAGTGCTAACACACATATAAGTTATCTACTAACAATTTTGATGAGGCCAATTCAGTTGTGATTTTTAAATGTATCTATACACAGGCCTTGTGGTTTAACAGGACAGGAAAAGAGCTACTGAGCAGTTAACCTCAGTCAGCTCCCTATGTTTACAGGCACCCATGTCATTTCCATCTGTCCATTATACAAAATAGCTATGTCTCCAGTTTTGTAGAGTTTACTTAAAACCAACACTCATTTTTGTAGGACTTCTTGAGTTACTGCCTTAACTTTTAATTTCCCCAGTGAAAAGAGACTTAAGTTTTCAGGTATTTATTATAAAGGAATTACGATACAACTTCAAGTTGTGTTCTACTTGAAGAGATGAACCTATTTTTGACTTACATTTGATAGAGATCGATCACCTGCCTAAAAAGAAAAGGGAAAGACAAGTTAGTTGTCAGTTCAAGTCAACCTCAAAATAGACCACTTCATGCAGTTTCTTGTATGATTCCTAACTCCAAAGGAGGCAGGAACTTTTACAGTCTTTCTAGGAAGAAGACTAAACCAATTTGTGCATTAATATCCAACACCTAATTGATAAGCAAGCCCTAGGAAAAAGCTTTTATCACTCTATACTTACCAGTAGTGTTGGAGTTACAAAAGTAAGACAAGGATTCTCCATACCACCATAAGGAAAAGAAGGTGGTAAGACTAACAAATCATACTGTCCCCACACATAGGGTCCTGCCAAATCTTCTGCTGTTTTCAGCATAGCTTCAGCCTGAAACAAGAATTCACATTAGTTTCTAAGATGACTTCTGAAAACAAACACTGAACACTGAACAGATAATAAGCTATTGATTCCACATTTCATTCTCTTTTACCTCGGCAAGTCCCACATGTAAAATGAATGTGGGACTGTATCAGTATGTATTTTCAGTACTAAGTTAGTACTGCAATAGAATAGCAGCATTCTGGGGGATGGGAGGTAGAGAAATAACTAAAGATGAACAAAACAGTGAACCGCAGTCTGTTTCTTTTCCAATACTACATGGAATAGTTATCTTACAACACTGGTTTTTGTTGTTGTTAACTACTCACCTCAGAGAATTCATAGGCTGATTTATCCACTAGTTCCTTTTCAGCCCACACCAGTGTCCTTGGGCCAATCTTTCTGTTGAAAGTAAAAATAAATGCCAGTAAGACACTATGAACCGGAAATAATTCTATGGGAAACTAATACAGGGAGCGTATGTGTAACTGTGCTCTTGAGTAACCCATGTTGCACAGGAAACTCATTAGAGAATCTTTGTCTGCTTTTCCTCTTCCTTGCTGAAGCAAAGCCTTAGAAAACAAAACAAACAACACGCATGCACTGTTCAGCACAAAAGAATACGAAAACCAATTAAAGATTTTTAAATGCTATCAAGCCCTAATATAGAAGCATTATTGTGGCCTAACACAACCTTGTGCCAATGAGAAATGAAGCTGAAATAATGCTTTTCTGCCTTTTGTACATGACAAAGCCTATCTGTTACCTAAGAAAGAAGATCTATTCCCTGTGCTAAATTGTAACCACTAAGGGCTTTGTCAGGTCCAACCTCTTTATGCTGTTTCCCTAATTTACAGCAAAAGTAAAAAAAATTATTCAAGACCAGATCAAGATACATGCAGTTTGATACAAATAAACAGGTTAACAGAACCTCTACGACCCTTTAAATTCAGAAACAAGATCAAGAAACAAATTTTAAAAAAACTCTGAAGATTTATTACGGTTATTAATATTTATACATTGTACATATTCACTCACCTACTTTCTAAAGCTCCAACCACTAAAGCAAACAAGTAGCAAGGTATAGGAACCTAGTGGGGAATACGAGAAAAATAAATCTTATTTGTAATGTCAGTTATCAGACTACTGACTCAGAGAAGAACAAAGGTATGTAAATAAAGACGCTTTCCTCCATGGTTTCCTGCCTTGAAGGCAGGCATTGTTTTTTCAAAAACATTGTTCTTTCTCCCCAGATGATATTCCTTTACCTAAAGGATGTACTTGCTTCACAGATGTTTCAGGAAAAACCCACAAAACTGTAAATATCATCTCTATTTGAAAAAATCTGCATAAAAAAATTCCTGCTGGTTTGGTTTATCTTCAAAAGAAAGAAAGTTTTCCATATTCATTTCAGTTCCATTAAATTTTATGGAAGGAGAAGTTAAGAGATACTGTTCAGATAAAGAGCAGTTTTGTCACACAGAAAGATGCAGGAAGAGCTTTAATGAAGTAAACAAGAATATTTATGGATATAAATACATTAAAGACAAAAGATTCAGGAAAAATCAAAATATATATATTTGATTTCCATGTTTGGAATTAAAATAAACTCTAAATATTTGTTATTTTAATGAAAACCTCCAGACTGAAGTATCTTTATAGAGAAATGCTTTCTCCAAGTGCTCTGGAAAGAAAAGGGGATAATACAGCCATCCCTGTAAAAATTCCACTTTATCTGACTAAACAATGTTAAATAAGAAAGACTTGAACTATAGTTAGTTGGAGACAAAATTTCAGAAAATTTTATTCAACCATTTAAATATTGTTTATTAAAATACCCATATCATCATGTGTGTTTTAATTTTACCTATTAACCCACAGAACACATTCTTGAAAAGAACAAAGTCCACTGAATTACATTATAGACAAGTTATTAAAAGACTATCAATACATCCCCACATTTTGATGTCCAATTTGCTATGTTGACATTTTGAAGTTCAAATGTCAATGACTGTTGGGTTGTAAATTGGGTTTTACAGAGGTTGCTCTCCACTACCCTTCTTAACAGCCTGGCTATGCAGGAGCAAAAAGGTAGTTTTTGGCAAGTCCAGCACACATACATATCCAAGAGCTTGATGCATTTGCCTTTTTCATCTAAGGAAACGGACTTCTAACAAATCAGTGTCATGGTGTTGTACGTCAGATGATGTGCATGTCCTTTTTCATGCATTTGTCTTTTTTAATTAAGTATTTTGTGCTTAATGCATTTTTTGTTTAATGGAAAACATGTCTTTTCTAAAAAAATAACAGCTTTCTAGATCAGAAAATGTAGTATAATTTCAATTACACTAAACATTATTTCTAGTACAGGTCCACCATGCTTACCAACAGTGTATTTCTAGATAACATTTACACACAACATAGAAGTCTTCTGTGTAGACAGAGTGGCAAATGTTTTGGCTCCATGGAGAGGGCAGAGCGCTGCCTACTGATGAGCTCATAGATAAGGTAACTGTTTTTTCCCCTCTCTCAGGTTTCACACAGCAGCCAAATCAAAACCAACAGCTGCTGCAGTTCAGAGTAGGTTCCCCTCCTCTCCTCCAATCACATCATCCCATCCCTCCTTGCAGTCATTCAGTCTCACCAGCCCAAATCTTAGGTTAATTTAATCTGCTGGTTCAGATAAATGAACCAGGCTCACCAAGAGACCCTATAAAAACCAGAACTGTAACCAAAAAAACTGTGAGAACAAAAATGCCAGAAGAGTAAATCAACACTGCTGCTTTATGAGCAGTGGAATCATTAAACTAGCTGCAGCACTTAATAAAACTTCCAGAGAACAGTAATCTTTAATTAGCTGGAGATACTTTCCACAGAAACCAAAGTTTTCACATTCAAAAAAAATTTTAAAAAAATCTGTTGTCAGAATTGGCCTAACAACTAGCTAAAAACTGGTTCCAATGGTGAGTTTCACTGCTTAGATCTTGGCGAGCTTAAAATTTGCAGGGTCTGTTTTCCAAAACTTGCTCCCCTATTATTTGCATCTGCATTTTCCAAGAATCAGTGCAGACAGAAAGGGTTTTGACAGGACTAGTCCTGAGTATATGAAACATTCTCTGTTATAAACATGAAAAAGGATTCAGTTCAATGCAAAGTATGCTAACTAATAAAGTGTTTGAGTATGTCTAAGCAATATACAGGTTTGGCTGCTGCCCCAGAGGAGGACTATGTATTTCATGGAACTACAAGAGAGACGGACAGCAGGCAGAAAGGAGACACGACATCAAAGCACAGACCCAGTAGCTGCCTTAGGAGGGAGAACTACATGTCCCATGGAGCCTTGGAAAGGATGAGCAAACAGGAAGCGGATACTTGGGACCAAGACTTTTGGGAGATTGGACTGGGATATAAAAAGGGGACCTCGTGGCAAGGGGGCGGGCTTTTTGGGTGGTGTGTTGGAGAGAGAGGGGTGAGCTTTGTGTGGTTGAAGGCTGTTGTTGGATCACTTTTTTGTCTGTTTTGGGGATGGTGGACTGCCCAATATCCCCTGTTCCCAGCTGTGGATTAATAAACACGGATTTATTTTTTGCTGGTATCCGGACTTGTTTATAACATTCTCAAAACTCAAATTTGGCTTTTCTGGGAATGCCAAAAAAAGACCACCAGTGTTTACTGGTTGTCTTCTCAGAGCTGGAGTTTCATAATACCTCATATTTCTAAAGTGGTAAAGACCCATCATGAGTCACATGATTTATCAATGACATCAAAAGCATATCTGAGGTGGTTGTGAGCTGCACAGGTCGGGAATAAGACCTCGTGCTGCCACTTCCTAGCCTGGAGCACTTACGTTCTGGCTGAAACGGTAAATCTTGTGAGCGCTGTCCTCTGGGTCGGGCGCCTCTCCATCGCGATTAGCGCTCATCAGAGCCACCAGCTCCTTTGGGACGGATATCTGAAAGGGCACCCAACTATGAGCAACACAGCCGGCACTCAGCATTGCACCCCATACTGCAAGCAGTTGGTAACAAAGAGTAGCCCAGATTTGTTCTGTTGTTAACTCATCTCTGTCAGGTAGAACCAAAGGCATAGGGAAAATGTTGTCTTGAAGACTGGCAATATTGAAATAATCAGAGGAGTATCTCTGATAGAAGTTAAAAGCCTCACTTTCTTCAGACAACTGAATTGTAATGTCACAGTGCACACCCTGCTTTCTGCTTCATTAAAAATATTTGTGCCAGGACTGCAAAGATCCCCTAACTATATACCACAAGGTATTACTTAAGGCATACATGAGAGCCATTTCAGATATTTTTTACTTTACAGCACTCTTTACTGTCTTACTGTCAGCTTTTCCTGATTTTAGAGCATATTTCTTTCTTACTACTGCACTTTTATTTCCTTTTGGAAATAGATACATATCAATGAAAAAAGAGCTGATCTGTACAAAAAGGAAATGGTAAAGTTAGAGAACTGCCACAGGGAAGATCAGCAGCTCTTTCCTCTCACATTAAGTTAAAAGTCAATATTCTGTTTTTATATTAGGCCACATGTGGGCAGCTACCAAAAAACCCCGATCAATATAAATTCACCCATTGTAGCAGTTGTCTTTAGTTAAGACACATGATTGAGGTTCATCTACCTCTGCATAGTAGGTTAATTTCACAGCAGGTGTGTCTTGGCATGGAAAAATGGCTCTGCAGTGGGTAGCCTAGAGAGGGAGAAAGGAAAAGAAAAAAGATGAAACAAAACAGTCTTTCTAAAGCAGAGGACTAGAAATAAATCAACTTATACACCACACTGGAAATCTATATAGCTCCTCCAGAGAATTCACTATCTATAAGCCAGTACTTGTATCAGTTAGAGCTTACAGGCCTCTGTAAAAGAGTAATAGTAGGTAAGACAGATCAACAGACACATCTATTGGTTGTAAAGGACCGTGTGCTCTTCAACAAGAATACTGGAGCAGGTAAAGCAGTTCCGGAATTACTAAACTGCGAACATATAATAAAATTTCAACAACGCCCTGACATTAAGTGTTTTCATTTATGACCTTTGACACATGCAACTAGAAGTTACAGGCTACTGTTCTTCCCCCTTCTAGCCTTTCTTTCCAGTTGTTTAAAAACCAAGGGAAATTACAGTGGTATGTCAACAAGTTTGGAAAAAATGAACTCGACCTGGCACTGGCTGAAGAGAAATGGGTGTTTCTTTCCAGAAGTTTGCTCCGGAGTAAACCACTGGAGAGCTGAAGACTGTGGAGAGCTTTCAAAAGAGATTTCAACAACTGCTTCTTGTCCCCTGTATAATAAAGAACGCAGTTAGACTGTTTTGACACAAATCCTGATCACACCAAAATTCTTCTGCAAAGATGTCTGGAAAGTAGGTCTGCAGCACTGTCTCAAAAGCATTAAAAAGGAGAACAAGTATCATATAAGCAATTATTCCCTTTCAATTATGACAGTAAAAAATGGCTAGTTTATTTCAATTTTTATGTCCCAAGGCACTTTTATTATTGTTTTTACTAACCAGAAACTTTTCCTCTTCTCTCTTCAAGGAGAGCACAGGCCTTTTCTTTAAACTATTTGGACCAGCTACATGTATGTAGTTTTGTCACAACTAAGTAACCTTGTACATGTACATGTAAAAAATCCTCTGCAATACACAAAAAGGTGCAAAACCCTACATAAGAAGATACACGACTGAATAACATAGAATGTGTATTCTGTAGATTAAAAAAAATTAGATTTTGCATCTGATGTTAATGTTCTGCAAGTATTGCCATTCAGAAGAAAAAACACCCTGAAAAATCAGCAATTACAGAAAATTCCTATTAACAGTAGGGGTTAACAAGAAAAATAAATAATGTTCAAATTTTATTCAGGGTTTCAGAACTGGTGTCAAGTAAAAATTAACAGTTATGTGTAAAACACGTGTCAGTTTGCTAACAAGAGAACACATACAAACCTGACACATTCATACTCTTTATTTATTAAAAACATATCTTAACTATCACTGACACCAAAAGCACATGGAAGTACTTGCTTCTGTTCCCAGAAAGTTCCAGATTACACGTGCAACTATTGGAATAAACAATCCAGCCATAAATGAGAACAAACTTCAGCTAATCAGAGGAGTTGGACACTAGATAAGCTGACCAGGTGTACACATCTGGTTTATAACCAGTATTCCAAAGTACGTATTAGACACGAAAAAAGGAAATCATTGGTATTACCATAAGGCACATTGCCTTCTGAACAATCAGACTTCCAGCTGTAACTCCTACCCTTTCCTATCGCTGTTTTATTGATAGTTGCATGGGGGACTATGTCTCACACAAGATTACAAATTCTTATGATCACAACTCATACCTCCCTCTTTTTTTTTCTTATCAGGAAATTTAGCACTTTAAAAAAAAATAGGCAGCTGAAAGTCAAACAAAAGAAACAGGCCTATTTCTGATGTGGCCTGTTTGCTCAAGTACTTAATTTGTTCAATTTCATAACAGACCATAAGTGTTTCTCCAGAAGGGACAGCTATTTTGTGACATTCCTTTCTCTTCCTCATTATTTGTGTTTCTTAATTGCACGAATTCAGAGTATAACATTAAAAAAAACACAACTTGGAAACCAGATTAAATTGAAAGAGTTTTTAGAGGTAGTGACGAGTTCTAAAAACCAAACAATAAAAAGAAAGAAGCAACTTAATATTCAATTGTATTCAAACAAAAGAACTTCCTTATACAATCACAGCTTTCAGCTTTGGCACCATGGAAGACCGAGACATTGAGTTACAACATACAAAGCAAACTGCCAAAAAGCATATTGTAATTTGGCAACAGCTTTTTAATTCATGCAGCTTAAGAGGTAGACTATGGTTAGTTCACTCTCCATCATTCTGCCAAAACTCAAGTTCCAGTTTTCAGGGGCTTGGACTTAGCATAGTCAAAAAAATAGAACTTTTGTTATTTGAAAACATGCTTCTATCTAATCATAGCAATAACCCCAAGTTCTACACAAATACAGAACCAGCCCTTGTATAAAAGAAGATCCAACAGGGGCTGTAGCTCCATGTGCACTATACTGTAACAATTCTGAACTAGACAAAATTCAGGTAGTCAAAGCAGAAACAATGTTACTGATGATAAGCACTGGAAAAATTGTGATACATTACACATCATTTTGCTACTCAGTTTAACAAGTAATTTTGTACAAGATATAAAATCAGGGGACAGGTACAAAGACTCCCACAGTTTTGACTAATGAAAGCCAAATACGACATTAATCTACAAGATCATACCAAATGAATGCAATACTCTAATTCTAATTTATAAGCCCCCTCAAGCTTTACTCAACGACCCTACAGGCAGACAAGCAGCTTATCTAGTGCATTTTGAAAACCAAAAGTGAAAGTGTGTACCTTCTTAGTTCATTAGGAAATGTGATTTCTAGGGGGGTCCCCTTGAAACTGTGGTTTTCTCCAAAAGCAAACTGTGCATCCTGTCCATTTACAGTCACTTTAAATACCCGTACATCTCTCGTGTCCAGGATCTGTGATAAAGAACATATTGCATACCAGTTAAATAATGTAATAATAAATGCAGCACTATGAAATCTTAAACACAAGTCTCTCTGAAGGAAAAAGTATTTACTAAGTAAAACCAGAAAAGCTGTCTAACTGTGTTGACCACCGGGAATCAGCATTTTAAGAGAGCAGCACTGATCTGGGGAAGCTGGAGGGGAAAGAGGAAGAAAACCAACTTCTAAACACAGAAGTGAGATTATTAAACAAACTGCAAAGGTAACAACTCCACAGCACTGCTATGAAGTGAGGAGAACGGTATAAAAGCCCCTGCTAAGGCTTCCATCCTGGAACACACCACTGCGAATCCAGACCTTCATGCAATGGAAGATGAATTAAATAGCACAGTACTCATTTTTAGCACGAACAAGGCGTTACTCTTTATTACTAACAGGACTGGGCTCTTTTCCTGAAAAAATAAGCGCCAAGCACAACGGAATTTTATGGATTGAGGCATGAGAAAAGCCCACCAGCCCCCAAACTTCGCATATAATGAGAAGCTTAAGAGGTTCATAGCCTATTTGCAGAGATAACAGAGAAAGCAGCTGGCATAACGAAACACACAGGTGAAAAAAGCCCTAAATCTAGATTTCCAGTGATTTATTTCCATCTTTTCGGTAGCATGCTCTTCGCCGTTCTAAAGGGAAGACACACAGTCCCTCGCGCACCGCGCCGGCTCTGGGGGCTAAGCGGGAACCGGGGGCTGCAAAGCGCTGTCAGTCTCCCGCCAAGCGGCGGCAGGGGAGGAAGAAGGAGCGGGACGACGGCCGAGGGAAAGCCGGGGGAGAGGGAAGGCGGCGGCAGCGCGGGCTCCGGGCTCGCCCCTCACGGCCCGCGGGGTCCCCTCGCGCCCCCC